>BMAO01039422.1:0-13450 GCA_019973975.1 Trichonephila clavata | reverse complement strand
GTTTGGGGAGGCATCATGCTTGGTAGTCGTACAGACCTTCACATCTTCGACGCAGGTTCAGTCAACGGGACCCGTTATTGTAACGAGATTCTTCTTCCATATGTGCGTCTTTTTAGAGGCGCTATGGGTCCGCAGTTCCTTTTCCTGGACGACAATGCACCATGTCATCGCACAGTAGCTGCCAAACAGCTCTTAGAGAGTGAGGATATTGAACGTATGGATTGGCCGGCACGATCTCCGCATCTCAATCCCATCGAGCATGTATGGGATTTTCTAGGCAGACGCTTGGCAGCTCGTACCTTACCACCAGTAACGATTCCGGAGCTTCGATTGGCGCTGCAAGACGAATGGGCAGCAATGCCTCAACAACTCATTGACACCCTCATTCTCAGCATGGGCAGACGCTGTGAAACCTGCCTAGCAGTCAGGGGAGATCATATCCCCTACTAAAGACCGGATATTTCTTACTGGACACCCATCACAGGGATGTTTCGGCCTTCAGTCCCATTGCGCTCCATGCTACTTTTTCAATAAAGCTTCTTTTTATCCCTCTGATTTCTCTTTTAGTAAGTGTTGCTTACATTACTCATGTCCTTACGTATTGGGGATCTTACGGTATTAAATGTGTTGATTTGGAATGCTTTTGTACAAAGTTATATTAAAAAAACCGTCTCGTCCTTAATTTTTGCACACCAGTGCATATACTGGTGTCCAAAAGTTAAGCATAATAGATAATAATGTGAATAAAGAAGGAACTGTAAATCAGAAGGGTAGGAAACATGATATGCGAGTGTAAAATGGTTATAAAATAAGGAAGCAAATCAAAAGAATGATAATAATTAATTTTATTATCCAAAGTAGCAGTTTGAAAGAAAACTAAGCATAGCAAGGATTAATACTTTAAAGAAAAAATGAAAGAAAACATTAAATAAAATACTGAAGCTGCAGTTTAATAAGGAGTGTGGTCATCTCTGACAGCCAGGCACGCTGCACAGCGATTTACCATACTTGCTATGAGATGATGAATGAGTTGTGGTTTCAAACGATTCCAAGCTTCTTGGAGAGCTCTCTTCAGTTCTGTAATGGAGCTTGGTGGGTGTGAAAGGGCTGCAATTTGTCTCCCGAGCATATCCCATACATGCTCGATAGAATTTAAATCAGGGGAGCTCGCTGGCCACGACATGCGCTGGATGTTTTCCGTTTCAAGGAAGTCATCAATCAGCACAGCTCGGTGACATGGTGCATTATCATCGATGAATATGAAGTCAGGACCGACAGCACCTAGAAAAAAGCGAACATAAGGCTCAAGAACTTCGCCTATGTATCTTTGAGCAGTCACAGACCACATGTCAAAGAAATGGAGGTCTGTGCGGCCGTCCATCATGATGCCTGCCCATACCATTACTCCCCTTGATGGAAAATGATGTCTTTCCGTTATGTTTCTTGGTTCAAAACATGTTCCACGTTCTCTCCATATCGTTACACGCCGAGAATCACTACTCAGACTAAACCAGGACTCGTCATTGAACATCACATTGGCCCACTCTCCCACACTCCAATGTTGATATTTCAAATTCCAGTTCAAACGAGCGCGTTTATGCGCAGACATGAGAGGAATGCCAACTGCTGGTCTTCTGGCATACAGGCCAGCATGATTGAGTCTCCTGTAAACAGTTTGTCTCGAAATTCGTATTCCTGTGGTGACTGTGAGCGCCGAACCCAGTGCTCTGGCAGTACTGCCCCTCTGACGTCGTGCACTTATTACCAGATATCGGTCTTGGCGAGAGGTTGTGACTCTTGGTCGACCTGATACTAATTGTCGGGTAACATCTCCCGTTCTTTGAAACCTCTGCCACAGTCTTGAGATCACAGACTGGTCCACATTCAGAATTCGAGGCACTTCGGTTTGTGATCGTGAGGATCCCAGCATTCCATTGATTCTTGTTTTCGTAAACTTGTCCAATTGGCGTCTTTGTGCCATCATTCACCTTGTTGGATGGTTAACAACGTTTTTTCGCGCAGAAGTTGCACGAAACTTGTCTGAACTGCCTATGCTGCGTGAATCGGTTTCTCCACGTTCCGACATGCGCCGGTGTTTCGCGCAGAGCGTAGTAGACTGAAGAGTTTTGCATAAACCAAATGTTTCTTCTTCATCCATTTAATATCCACAAGAAATTTGGAATAATTTACGAATATTTACTCCATGTTTTTCGCATTTTACGATTTATGCGTAACTTTTGGACACCAGTGTATATATATATATATATGTATACTAGCTGTATGGCCCGGGGTTGCACAGGCTTCTCTATTTTTATAAATTTTTCCTTCCCTTCACAAAATCAGCATGACCAATATTCTTTTTCGAAATTACTTTAACTTCTATGTTTATTTCCCCTCCGCTAAGCCCGGCATTGCACGGGCTTTTACTGAGTGTATAACTTAACCCATGAGAATTTCCTCTTTCCCTCATGACGCCAGAAATTCTGTGTGGGTGTGTACGCGTACCATGTGAGTGCATGCCGGCATTGCTCGAGCTTTCTCGTTTAACATTTTCCCTTCCCTTCAAAAAATGAGCACTTCCAATATTCTTTTTCGAAATTACTTTGACTTCCTTATTTCTTCCCCTCCCCCTCCACCTCAATTAGCCCGGCGTTGCACGGGTTTTTACCGAGTGAATTACTTAATCACCACGGGAATATCCTGTTTTCCTCAGGACAACAACACTTCTGTGTGTGTGTATGTGTGCAATGGGAAAGATTTCCGTAACAATGTCATTAAATTTCCCATTTTCGAAATTTCTTCACTTCTTTTCGTTGTGAGATGGGTTTCATTCCTTTCCATTTAACCCGGCGTTGCACGAACATATTCGAAAACATAACATATTGCCATGGAAATTCCTCTTCCTTTATCGAAGTTCCTGGTATGTGTGTGATTCCTATATATTAACGTCATTACAATTCCCTTTTTCGAAAAAAATATCTTCCAGATCTTACTGATGTCAAACAGGTTTCTTTTCTCTCTCTACAGCAGGGTGTTACAGAGGCTTTTTTTTTAGTGTAGAACTATTTTCTCCCCCTTACTCTTCCCTCAAATATAAGATTTATCTTCAAATTTCCATTAATGACTTATGAAAAACAATATTGCTTTAGTAAAAAAATAATAAATTTAAACAATAAAAAGAAAATATTTTGATTCTTGAGTAAAAAAAGTCATAATTTTTTAATAATAGATAGTGTTTAGGAATCTAAAATAATAAAATAATTTTCAGGTTTTCATTAATCAATCAATCGTTAGCTACAGTTTGCTTAAAAATGTCTCTCTCTAGAACGTATTTTTATCCAAAATAATAGGCGATATACATTTTATTAACAAATAATTAGTTTAATAATGAAATAATAGAATATTCCTTTGATTTTCAAAAATATATTAATTTAAATCCATTATCTATAAATACTAATAAAAAAAATCTACAGATAGCTCTTGAAACGTTTGGATGTTTGATTAAACATATGTAAGTGTTAAAGAAAAGACTATAGGGGGAAAACTTAGTTATATGTTTACATTCACTGAAAAAAACATTCAAAAAGAAAATAATACTTTCTGATGAAAACATTAATTTTTTTTTATTTTAATTTTATAGTTTTTCATTCCACTCTGTGTTAATTAAATTATTTTAACACGTATTTGACGAAAAAAAGTATATTATACAAAACTATAACTTATTAATTATTTTACAATAAAATTGATTTAAAATGTTCATTTAGCAATTAATTGTCACATACCGTTTGCTTAAATAATTGCAGCACTGAAAATGAAGTCAAATTCAGATCAGTGGGTGGTTGGGGCGAAGCCTGGCCAATGGGGATGCAGCAAGTGAACTCAATCGTTGAAAAAGAGAGAAATTACTTTGAATGAATAAAAATCAGAAAAGAACCTTTTTAAAGGCTAAAAAATATGAAAAGTAGTTTAAAATAATAGTTGAACATGTTAAAATAAGTATTTGTCAGTAAAATTAATTTTCGTGGGAAAAATAAGCAGAATTAAAAAATAGAGTTCCCTGGAATCGAACTGAGGGCTAGTTGTTATGAATCGGTCGTCCTAACCACACGCCTATGATGACCCGTAGCAGAAAGTGAGAATAGACTTTAATGATGAATGAAAGGTTGAAACAAAGTAATATTTAATTGAAGAGGGGATCCCCAGGATATTCACATAAAAATTGAAAAATTTCGATTCACGATTACATATAAATGTATTGCAAATAAACTATTTGAAATAATGATATTGGCACAAAAGCGATTAAGTTTTTCGCAAATATTTTAGCTATTTTTGTTTTATAAAAGAATGTAATATATGGATTATTGAATTAAAGTTATGTACAAAAAATGGGGGGGGGGAGAAAAACTTTTCACTTGCAATTTTTTTACTCGCCAAATTTAGTGATTTTTGATACATTAATAACACGCAATTAATAATGAAGAATATATATATATATATATATTATATGAACATAGCTTTTATTTTTTTTCTAAGAAAGTTATGCTTATTTAACTGAATATGTCCAAAAAAATTTCGAAATGGAAATGGGCAAATTTTGCGTTTTTGTTATAAAATTATATGTCAAAAAAAGTTAGGCATATTTTAAAGTAAACTATTAGTTTTATGAAAGAGAACAAAAATTTTGATACTGATAAATGTTTTAAATGAATCTCAGAAATGTATTGAATGCATTTTTTCATCTTAATCTGACATCAATAATGATTTAATTTTGAAAATCATATAAAGAAAAAATGACGAAAATTGAAGCAAAAATTACTTTTTCACTCGCATTATTTTTTACTCGCCAAAATTGCTGATTTTCGCTTGTTTAAGTCAGAACTTTTTGGTGTAATCGTTGAGTTAGATGTGAAGTGGGCGGGGAAACTGTTGAAAGCTCTTTGGTGCGAAACCAGTTTTCAACGCCAAGGCTTGGCTAACTGTAAAATCGCGTATTTTTTATTCAAGTTTTATTTTTTAGGGCTTAATTTTTAAGTTAATGCTTTCAAACTTCACACATTGATTGAAAAAACGGTGATTTTTACATAAAAAAATTTCAGAAAAATAATTTTTTAATGGGTTTTTTCGTAAAAAAAGTATTCGACGAAAAACACAAAAAGTTTCTCAAAATCCATAACTTTTAAGCAATTTTTTTCAATCTTGGTATAAATTACGGATAATATTGTTCTACATACGGAAAAAATAGTTTCGTGCGATTATCTTCATAAACGACGAAGTTATTCAAAATTGAATTGAAATTTTGAGTATTTTTTTAAATTTATAAAAAAGAAGTTTTTAGCATTTTATTTTTAAATGACTGATTCAAAAGGAAAAAAAGATGACATTATTTAATAAAAAATATCGTTTTAATAACACGAGAATTAATTCATACTCAACAATTTAGAAATATTTTTTTATTTTTTATTTTTTTTATTATTTTTCGTTTTAACTCATTTTTCAAAAAATTAAAAAAAATAGAAAATATTATTATTTTGTAAAATATATATATATATATATATATATATAGCGGATATGGCAAAATAAATGTTCTTTCCGATTCTGTAATTATTTTTTGTCTTTCAAAAGCAAAAATTGGATGGCTATTTTAATATGGTCGAAAAGTCGAATCTTCACATCGGCCGAAACAGAATTGAAGTTAAGCCAAATAAACAACCCACAGGGATAAAACAATTAGGCGTTTTAAGGTTTTTAATTGATATATTTTTAACTGATTGCAATATCGGAATATAAATGGTCAATACATCATTATACACTCATGTCCATAAATTAAGGATAATGAAGTTCAGGCAAAGAAAGAGACCGAAGCAAAACAAATTTGACTTATTTGTAGTGTCTATTTATTATACAAAAGGTAAAGAGCAAAAAAAGATGCTATATGTTTGACATAATTAATAAAAATTGCGATTTTTACTCCCTGGAGCAAATTTCAAAAAGGAACCTTTTACAAAAAACAGTATAACATGGTTAGTATGATGGTTAATACGGAGTATGTCTCCCGGACGATGCAATACAGGCCTTACAACGCCTACGCATGCTGAGTATCAAATTATCAATCTGATCTTAATAGTTTAAAAACAGAAATATTTATCTATTACGCCCCTTAATCCCCCTTAATCCCTCCTAAATGAAACTTGGAGGTTAATTTTCGCGAAACCCATTTTGTAAAGGTTCTCTTCTCTACAAAAGGGATCTTACCAAATTTCAAGACTGTACGTCTAATAGTTTAAAAATGGGAATAATTACCTATAACGCCCCTTGAGTCCCACAACGCCACTTTGGGGTCGATTTTCACGAAACCCATTTTGTAACGTATCTCTACCCTATGAGAGGAATCTGCTTACCAAATTTCAAGACTGTACGTCTAATAGTTTAAAAATCGTAATTTATAACACCCTTAACCCCCCGAAACACCCATTGGGGGGCAATTTCCCCAAAACCCATTTCGTAGAGGATATTAACTCCATGAAAGAAACATGCCTACCAATTTTCAAGCAGGTAGGTCAAGTAGTTTAAAAACGAAAATATTCATCTATTACGCCCCTTAATCCCTCGCAACGCCACTTGAGGGGCTATTTTCCCAAAACCCATCTTATAACTGATCTCTACTCTATGAACGGAATCAATTTATGAAATATAAAGACTGTGCGTCTAATAGTTTAAAAATGTAAATAATTATCTATAACGCCCCCTAAGCACCCGCAACGCCCCTTGGGGGTTGATTTTCAACAAACACCTTTTGTTGAGGACCTCTACTCTATGAAAGGAATCTGCTTATCCAAAATCCTAGACCTTATATATATAGCTGCTTATCCTAGTCCACTCGGCTACCGCAACCACGAAAATATATCCGGAGATATCGTGATTAGTCAGTCAGTCACTCAGTGAGTTATTCGCTTTTCCCCTTTATATATATAGATATATCGATTTCAAACATACTGCCCTTTAGTTCGATTAAGGTTAAAAACTTTTCCACAAGGATGAATGCGCTTGTTTGAGTTTTGAGAGAACGCTCATGGAAAGCTAGTATAGTTTTATTTGCTCTGAATTCTTGAAAGCGTATCCCCACAAAACTCTTATTTGTTTTTCTTAATATCTGCTGAAGTAATTTGGGTCCAAATAGTAGCTTTTTATCGCAATATTGCTCTGAATGCCTGATGTGAAATAAATCATTTTTCTGTATATATATACCTTTGGCAAGAGCTTCCACTTTATCTTACAGTATGGTACTATTATTTGAACAGTATTTTAAATCTTAAGAAAAAACAAACAAAATTCGAAAATTAAGCCATAGTTATCTTTTACCATAATTAGCTACACCATTTCAAAGGAACAAAAGAAAAGAAATGATTTGAAGATTTATAACTGCAGCAAGTCCTTCTGTTTCCTTGAAAAAGTATATCCTTCAGGATCATTTAAATATTCCTTTTATTAGCCGTTAAGCATGTTATAAAATTAGGAATACGATTTTGTCACTTTCTTGGGTACTTAAGTGTATAAGTGTATTTCTTGCCCATTTCATGAGTTTCCCCAAATTCATGTATGCAAATAAAATAAACATTCTTAAAAATCATTTTAATGAATGTTTTACCAAGAGTTAAATTTGTACTTTTTCTACATTAAGACGAATCCTAATATTTTCATTGAATCTCAACAAACTTTGTTAACGGTAAACAATTTGGTATTGAACTAATTGTCTTAAGCCAGTCAAAATTCGTTAATATAAATGTGTATATGCAAATGCAGGTAGTTTTCTCAATAAATTATTATAAACGAAAGATAAAGAAAAACAATATTTTCGAACATAATTATTTTAAATAATACATAAGAGGAAAAAGTATGAGAATTCTCAAACATCTCGAATCCGCGACACTCCATCTATGAGTTCACCATAACCAGTAGGCTTCCACGACTACAATTAGTAGCCATGACTTCTAAATTTCAAATTCTATTATTTGGAAATGTCTTATACTAATCCAAGAACTAGAAAAATGTTTGCTTATAAATATATAAATCTAACTATTTCTATACATTGAAACTCAACAAATGAAGACGAACGACTAAACTTTATGATTCTTCCGTTCTACATATATTTTTGATATTTCCTGTCAGTTTCTTTTCCTACTAAAAAAAGCAATTTCGAAGCATAAGCACTTAGAATTCAATAAAACGCGAAATACTTCTTTCGTGTCTAATGCTTTGGGAACATTCCAACGTAAAGATAGAATTTTCTCTATTTATATGTTAAATCCCAAATTCCAAATGTAACTCGGCGGTCTGAATGAAATTCTGTACCCTTAGCAGTGAAAAAGGAAATTCTACCCATTTTGATTCGTGTTTGCGTTGAATAATGCAAGGATTTTCAGAATTTTCTGGGATTTCAAAAGAAAAATTGGGAAAATATTGATGTCAATATTTACCCAATATTTTCCGCATTGAAAAACATCGTCAAGATCATACATCTCTCTACCATAAGGCTCATTTCCTAGAGGCTTTGATGTCTCGTTTATATTCTACCAACAAAAACACAGTTCTGAAAAGTTTCAGTTTCCCATTCTTTGCGATCTTCTGTGTTTTTAAGGAACTTTTATTGGTTATATTCCCTATATAGATATCTGACATGACTAAAATAGAGTGAAAAATATGAATGATATGAATGTAAGATGACAATAGTTTTTAGGCGGTTGAAAACAGTTTCAGGCCCTTGACAATGAATGCTTATATTTTTGAATAGTTCGAAATGCGCCAAAACTATTAATCGTACAATGCGTGTATTTTTTTTAAAAATTTCAAACTATACCAAAACAATATCACTAGTTCGCTTCAACTTTTTTTTTTCTTGTTATTATTAGTTTGAAGAAAACAAAGAAAGCATATATTTGCATGGTAAGATACCGGTAGGTGGAACCTAGGATTAGAGAGCAAATATTATTGTAGCAAAAATCAAAAATTGTTTAATATGATTCCTACAGAAATAGTTTTGCCGTAACAGAGTACACTCAGTAAAATGTTGTCTCAAATTTACTTTGAGGAAAGGCAGCCGACTATGATAAACGTGCTGTGATGTTTATCGGTGTTTGAGGGTTAGAATAAAGATCAGTCGTACCTAAAAGTTAATGCTTAAATATCATCCTTCATTTACATAAACCATGTCTTTCTTCGGGAGAAAGTTTTCAATAGAACAGCATTTAAAGGAAAATTTCCCAAGAGGATTAGTAAGAGGCTTGCGGGTAGACCAGTTACACGACGACTCCAATTATTTGAATAACAGTTTTATTAAACAACAAGGACAAACAAATCTATGTATATATATATATATATACACGAAGAGATATTATATTGCAGACTATTTTCAATAGTACAAAAACGTTTTACCTATAAACAGACTTTACAACCTGTCAGAAACAACTCTCTAAACAGTTTCACTATCAGGAGCTCAAACACGGATAAAATTTATCTTATCGCAGTCAAAGCACGCGGTTGAACTCTCTTCTGAACTGACTTGATCTTTGTTTTTCAGCATGGAAGTATCTAGAAAAGTTGAACCCAGATCCTTGTCAATGGTTCTTTGACGATATCATATTTTTCACTGTTGCCAAGGGTGGAAAAGTCACCAATATGAAACCCTAGTAAAATCTTCCAAGGTTGCCAAAATCATATTTTTTTTTTCAAATTCACACTAAGAAGGGAACTTGCAAGCCCAACCTTCTCACAAGGAGAGCGCTACCTCAGGAAAGCAACCCATGTAGCGTGTTTCAAAATGTATTTTGAAACTAAATACATGATTTCCATTGTTGATGGAATATAATTTTATTTTTCGGATATGTGCGACACCACAAGTACTTCAATAGTTAATGTTAATATAGGATATCTCTACCGTGAAGTCCGATACTACAGTCAATGTTTCGATGCTAACTATCATAATCTAGAAGACATTGATGCAATCTTTACCATTTCTTTTTCAGTGCAGTTTTTGGACTGTGCTTGTTTGTGGGTGTCTAGTAGGCTCAGTGCCCTCAAACATTTTCAATGAAATTGAAATCCGTAGAAGATATTAGTCAGTCGTGACGTTAAATACCGCATTGCTTAGACAATTCATGAGCAGTATGATCACGCATTGTGTTATTTTAACATTGTATCACCAAAAGCAGCCCAGAAAAGACAAATAAAACGTAACAAAACTTCATTAGTGTGTCTGTTGTTATTGTACACTTAGAATAAAACCCTTCACCGCCATGTTGGTGCATGTCGTTACATTATTAGAGCCATATAAGCACCTTTCATTGACATTTTACAGTCGATACATGCCACCACTCTTCCACCAGTTCAGTTGGCGTCTGCAATAACATAAAAGACTAAATCTATTCTCATCTGAGAAAAGTCCACATTCTCAGTAGTTCTCGGCACTATTTTGGTTCTACCAACTACCAATAGCAATGCTATCGGGTGCTACACTGCTTTCTTGGTCACCTGTTGTTCGGCGGTTCATCTTCGCTATTAAGACGATATGCCTGTCATACATGACCCTAGTACAGTGATGGCGAACCTATGACCCGTGGGTCAGCCACTGACCCACGCAAGCCTTTTAACTGACCCATAGTTGCTGGGTAACCACTTGTTTGTTTACGTGGGTTTATTTAGTTCTTCTAACTTGTGTGGATTATTTTTATTTTATTTGAATTTTTCAAGCACTACATTGACATAAAATCAATTTAAGTTCTGTCTATAACCTTCAGTTTGATCATTACAGTTCCAAAGTTACGCAAATGACAAGAAATATATATTAAAATATGTAGTACTTGAAATAAAGCAAAAGTGCTTACAAAACATCAAATAAATTGTATAATTTTACTCACATTTTGTTCGATGGGAAAAAAATCGACAAACCATAGCAAATAACCATATTTAAAGCACTTTCTTCGGATGAAATGCACTTTGGTAAGGTTATGTTCAGTTATGTTTGTAGAAAGAGACTTTCATAGCACTTGTATATTGTCCCCTCACTGTTTCACCTTGTGAGATGCCAATGGGGTGCTATGCACACGTCTCTTATTCTCGATAATAGCAATTTTTGGCTCGCAAATTTAAGGCGCTTGCACCAGTCAATACCAGTGTTGAACTTACATTTCGAACGCATTTAAAAGTAATGTATATGTGTAATTATATATATATATATATATATATAGGTATGTTAATACAAAATTTCTTCTTGAATTATTGCATTCTAACTATAAATATTTTTAATTGTAGCCCTGTACTCTGTCCGCGATTAAAAAATTAAAAACAAGCCGTACAAATTCCTAGCTATATCAAGCTAAATGGTTTGATAAATATGGAGGAATTAAAATGAATAAAAAGGTTATACGTATAATATTTATAATGAAAAAGGGACTGCACGAACATATAATGTAAAAAAGACATTTTGAAACGTTGCATTCTGATCTCGGCATGTCAACAGATGAAGAAAGAAAAACATATTTTTATAAAAGAAAATAAGAGAAAATTTTTCTCAAAGCAGTGTTTAAAAAAAAAGTTTTTTGGTTCCCAAAAATAACATTACAGCTGCTAGTTTTCAAGTTGCCCATTGCATTGCTACCAACAGGAAACCTCTTTCAGAAGAAGAATTTGTAAGAAAAAAGCGTTTTCCGAATGTAGTCCTACATTGTTTGCTGATTTTAAAGAAAAATGCTTGATTATAAAGCGTATAAATGAGTTTCCTATGAGTCGCAATATAATTAGTAATAGAATTGGAAAAAAATATTTTCGAGCAAATACATAACGCCTTAAATTATGCAGAAATGTATTCAATTGCATTAGATGAGATTAATAATATAAATGATTATGCGCAATTTGCAGTTTTGGGTCGGTATAAGTTTGGAAATATAATGAAAGAAGAGTTATGAAGCTAATAACGTTGAAAGGAAAGTGTACCAGTCTTGATATTTTTGCAGAATTTCTTATTGCATTTCATGAAACGGATACTGACTTTCAGAGAATAGTTTCTGTAAAAACAGACGGTGCACCTAGTATGGTAGGGGAAAACATTGGATTTATTCAGCATCTTAAGCGAAATATCTCACATTTCCTGGTTGAATTTCATTGAATAATACACCAGCAAGTTTTATTCGCGAAGCATGGCTTAAAAACATTTTCCATTGTACCATCAGTTGTTATAAAAATAACCAGCTTTATAAACTCAAGAGCTCTTTATAAAAGGCAATTTGTACAATTCTTAGAGACATTGAATGCCAATATTCAGGGATTTTGACATGCAATAACGTGCTATGGCTTAGTTTCGGTCAAGTCCTTCATCGCTTTGTAACATTATTAAAAGAAATTAAGACATTTTTAATTGAAAAAGACAACAGTTTCGATGAATTATCCAATATACATTAATCAACTGATTGAATGTTTCTATGAGGCATCAATCAGAACTTTAATGAACTGAATAAAAAACATGGATTAATTGTTTTAACAATGTTTCAAAATATTAAAATATTTTTGACGAGAAACTTGACATCTTTACTAAGGATTTTTTTTTTTTTAACATTTATAAACCCCGTGCACCACCGAACGTATAACACGGGGGTAAACAACACAGACAGAAGAAAGGATTACAACACAAACATCCATGCCTTCTGCGGTTACTAAGGATTTGAAAATGAAAATCATGAAATATTTTCCTCAATTACTAAAACATTTTCAAACAATAATAACTTTTGAAAACTCTGTGACATTTAAGAAAATGCAGTTAAAAAATATGTAATGAATATGTGGAAATAAAACAAGAATTTAAAGAGAGATTCAGTCAATTTAACAGTTTGGAAAATACATTTCACTTTATTTTAAATCCATACAACATAGAATTTGAAACAATGGAGTTAACCGAATTTATGTGGGTAGGTATCGATAATTTAGAAATGGAATTAGTTGAACTTCGAAGCAGCGTAGAGTGGAAAACAAAATTTGAAGATTTAATTTCTGAATTAGAAGGAAAAACTGCGTAAAAATCTTGCAGTTAATATTGATTCCACAGTAAAAATTGAAAATATTATTTTATACGTATGGGATTTCTTATAAAATAATTTTATATCAATGGGAAAAAAACTAGTTACCCTTAGTCAGCATACTTCTATGATTGTGAGGAACATTGCTACGGCAGTTGGAAAATCCAGTGTTTCTAGGATTACTAATCAGCAAAGGAATTTTGGGACAGTGTCTCCCAAATGAAAGAATAAATTTGGACACACGCAAGACCACACTTCGAACAGACAAGTTTCTTGCACGAAATAGTACAATGCATCCATACAAAACATGTAGAGATCTTCAGAGAAAACTGTTAGCAACTTGTGTGAGCGGTGGATTCATAGACAGTTCGACGAAGCCTTACAGAAGT
>BMAO01039421.1:0-28083 GCA_019973975.1 Trichonephila clavata | reverse complement strand
AGACAAAAGTGATTACTCCTGTCCGGAGGCTGTTACTGGTTTATTTAGATACCGCCCACAGTAACTCCCCCACCAGTGAGTCGGTGGAGGAACGAGATATTTTTTTTGTTATGGTGATCGTGGGAGTTGTTACTATTGCGTCAAGTGAGTCTGACGACTTTACTTGCTGCTTTAGAGGGTTCGACGATTTTGCTGCGTCAAGTGAATTTTGACGACTTTGCTTGTTCTTCTTGCGGGTAGGGGGCCCCACGACACATCAGAAGGTTTGCGTTTTTCTTTTCAGCCAAGGTCACCAATGTGCTGGATTAGAAGCCGTGACCTATGGGTTCGTAAGCACGTAACATACCACTAGACAAAAGTTATCACTCCTGTCCGGAGGCTGTTACTAGCTTACTTAGATACCGCCACAGGCCCTTCTGCACGGCGGGTTCAGCGGTACAAGGCTCAAACTCGTGACCTTGACCACTAGACTACAACGGCCTGATCTTGATTCTGTCAAGAAATGCTGCAATGATGAACTTTGTTTTTGGCGACGGATCTTTTAACTAAGAGCCTCGGTCAAGTGACTATGACAACACATGAGCTGGTATCCTACTCTCCAAACTTCAACACCACGACAATCGTGAGAACTTAGAGACTTCGCAGATTTAACGTGCGCATCAGGTTCTCTACACAGTGAGTTTTCCGGGGCAATAGTACTCGAACCCAGTAACAAAGGAAATATCCGACACGAATTCGTGACCATGACCACTCTGCTACCACGACCAGCCACTACAAATGTGTTGCATTAAAATATTCATCCATGTTTACTAATTTATTTACACTTTATTAATGTTCTAACTTGAATTTAACACTGGTGAAATTTGCATTACATGTTTACTATAAAAAACACATTTTATATCTGCTTAATGTAAACTTTAGGCAGATGTACTATGCATACTACTATTATAGTACTCATATACTATTATAGTACGCATAAGTAAATTTATACTGCTTTACTATTAATATAGATAGATATAGCCTTTTCCACTACTACTTCATGTTAGACAACTTGCAGCTCTTATTTCTGCACCTGCTTCAGCTGAAGTTGGTTTGGCGAGATTGTGTGTTCGATGTGTCGAAAATAAGAGATTAAGGGTAAGAGAAGATTTTTTTTTTTTTTTTTTTTGCAATTTGTATTAGTATCTGATTTTGCTGGAAGAGGCCCTGCTAACTCAATAATGGAGACCTTTAACAAATTAGGAACTAACTCACAATACATGGTAGGTCAGGGATATGATGGAGCTGCTGCTATGAGTGGATCATTACAGGGAGCTCAGCAACACATAAGCTCAGCAACACACGACAATGATATGGTTTTTAAATAACTGAAAATAAGCAAAACACCTTAAATTAAACTAAATTAAAATTGTTCTTGTAAATTACTCGGAACTCCTATATTAGAGATCATTAACCAGTCTGTTGCCCTGAAAGTGACAAAAATGCCATCAAAGGCAATTTGGAACATATGATACATA
The DNA here is from genome assembly GCA_019973975.1 of Trichonephila clavata. NCBI lineage: Eukaryota > Metazoa > Arthropoda > Arachnida > Araneae > Nephilidae > Trichonephila > Trichonephila clavata. The sequence continues at coordinate 26,566 of BMAO01039421.1, read as the reverse complement.
TTTCAAATTTCGTCTGCGTTTTTCTCAGCAAATTTCTTTTTTTCCCCATGAAATCTTAAAAAGAAAAAAAAAAAAAAACTAGCGAAATATTTAATTGAAAATTAAAATCAGAGAGGATATCTAGTAACGTATGACCTTGACACGATTAAGATATTTCATACTATTTTAACAAATAATTCTAATTATAAATATAGTTATACTTTATTTTAAGAAATATGAAAAATCGACAAATAACAATTTTAATTTTAAAGAACCATTTTTGTTCATTTTTTTCTCCAGATTTCGAGTTGTTATAAGCTAGAAAAAATAAAGCAATTACACTCAGACTAAGTGGTTTTAATAATATTTGACATATTTAAAACATTTTTCACTGGGTAGCGTAGTTGGTTTGCCGTCGGCTTTCTGCACCCAAGGTTGTGGGTTCGACAGTGGCCGTGTCGTATGATTATGCGGCATGTAAAAGATCCCTTGAAGTGTCCGTTTGGCTTGGGTGCTGTCGGCAAAATTAAATCCCTAAGTTCAATTTCGCATCATCAGAGCTCAGGTCCCTCCATCTGGGGAGGATATTGGGTGTCAAAATTACTTGCGACAATTGGTATTGCCTATACGGTGCCGCACTAAAAAGTGATACCAGCTCCTGGGGAATGAACTAGGTCTGCAAAGGTAAAGAAAAAAAATACCAATACGCAGCCCCATTAGAGAAAGAAAACATTTTTGAGCATTAAAATTTTCAGAATATTAAAACATGATCAGCATGTAATTACTTACATAAAAGTCGTAAGTTAGAAATAAATTTAAATTATATAAATTTACCACTTTATATTTTATGCAACAAATGACAGGTGAAAATGATTTTTTATGAACATATAAAGTTTAACAATTTTCAAAATATTCCGTAACTATTTAAACTTTGAAAAAGTAAAAGACGTGAAGATTATTTCTTACAAACAGTGTTAAAATAAAATTCTTATTAAATGGTCCAGCTTTGATGAAATTCTTTTTTTTTTTAACTCAGCAAATATATCTATACTCAATAAATATATCTTTGTATATTACAAAGCAAATGTTCATTTTAGCATTTACATTTTAGGAAATTCTTCACACAGAGTATTGATTTGGAGAGGAATTAACTTTTAGAGGGCTTTTAGTTCTCTAGAAAAAGTAATCGTTACAAAAAGTGAGTCACGCCTTCTGGCTGTCATATAGAAAATTGAAAAACATAAAATGTACTTTTTTAAAAATCCCGAAAAGGAGATTCATTGTCACGTACAAAGTTAATGTTTACACTGAAATTTATAAATAATTATTCCAAATATATCTTTGTGTAGAGACAGATAAACCTATTATTGTGTGTTTTTACTAATTAAGAACCTGATTTTCTTTAAGAAAATTGGAGGTTAAATAATAAACATTCTAAAATTAACAAATAGAAGGTGTTAAATACTGTGACATTGCTCAAAAAGTTATGGAGCGCATTTTAAAAGAAATAGTTAAATATTTTATACTTGCTGTGTTGATGTTTTTTTAATTACTTTTACTGGCGACCGTACTTTAGCAAGATATTTTCTTTAAAACTGAAATTATTAAAAAATTTATTTTAAAATGAATATGTTACATAGTAGAAAAAAGACCAGCAGCTTTGAAAAAGTGAAAATCATTTCACTTTCTAAAAGGAAAACGGTTTGAATGTACGTTAGTTAATATTTACCATACTTTTTTTCTTTTTGGCTATCATTATATTATATAATGAGGTGAAAAATATTTTTGAGAAGTAAGAAAGAATTTTTTTATGTATTCGAATAAAGAAGTATGTATCTTTTTATTTTAGAATTGTTTGTATGTTGCTTTTTATTCTTATTGTGGATACACACACACGAAATTAAATACTGTAAATTTAAGTTTGAAATAAATAAAAGTGTATCTGAAACAGTTTAATTAAATTTATATTTTACAATTTTTAATGAATATTATCAATAGACCATTTTTCTTTATCAGAATTGTGGTTTAAGAACTTTGAAATAAAAATCGTTTTATGAAAGAAAAAAGAAGAATGATTGATTGTTCACTAATGTTGTATGTACTTAAAAACTACACGAAGGCTGTTCGTGACGAATCTCTTAATTCTGAACCTCACGAAAGACGAGGATGGCACCAGAGATGATACCCGAAAATAGCCCTCCGACGTGAGGACTTTTCGGTTCGAAAAACACCCATCCATCTGTAGAACGGGATTTAAGCGCCCTTCACTGGACAGAAATGGGCGACAAGAAAGGAACTGGGAACAATTTAAAAGTGCACTTTTATTTGCATTAATCTATAATTTATATTTATTTCACAAATCTTATTTAAATCCAATTTAATATTGAAGTAGAAAATTGAAAGCTTCGTTAACAAATTGATAGGAAAATATTAAAATTTTTTTTATATAATTTCTATAGCATTTCATTATTAAAACGTATTAAAATTACAATATGTATTCAAACCTGTTATATATTTTTCAATTTTCCTTTCCTTAAATTTTGTTATTGAATACATTCGTATTTCTTTTTACTTACTTTCCTCAACACAGAATGAGGATCTGTTCATTTGTTATATTTAACTAGCTTTCATGGCCCGGCGTTGCACGGGCTTTTACCGAGTGCATACATATGTGCATTGATAAAAAAAACGTACAAAATGACAAATGAAATTCATAAAGTGTCTTTTTTGAAACTAAATTTTTTAAAAAAATAAAGATAATCAGTTTTATAATATTTTTTAAAAATATATGGCTAACTATGTTTTGCTCATTATTTTACATATGTGTATAAAATGTTTCACATATTCAAGAAATATTTTTTATAAGAATTCATAAAATTATTGGTAATGAATTCAGTGGTATGAAATTTCCTGAATGAAATCAAAAACTATAATAATTATATAAAATGAGTGAGCTTGTGAATCATGACACAGTTATGAAATAGCAATATAATAAGTAACAAAATATAACATGCATGCAGCTATTTCATGTTTAATTATGTTTTGTTTATTATGGTACATATGTGCGTAAAATATTTTTCATATTGAATAAATATTGCTGTAAGAAGTGGTATATAAATGAAAAAATGTATTACAAAATGATATTATGTTCAGTAAAACAAAGAAAAAAATACTTTGAAATTAAAATACTTTTGTAACCTGAGAGAATGCTTGAAGTATTACAAGGCTCGGGAAATAGACTGGCAATTAATAATGAAGTATATAATTGATGAACATTGCTATTAGTCTTTCTACGGAAATTATGGTTATTTAACTGAATAAACCTTTTTTCTAACAGTTAAAAAAAACATGATAAATGAAATTGATAATAAAAGTATCCATTTATTTAATTTTTGTAACATTTAAAACTACCTTTGTATTGGAAAAAAAAAATTGTGTGGAACCATTAGCCTGTGCATTGAATATTATATTTAAAGCACAGTTTCCAGAGTGAGGGGCGAGGACCCTGTTCCACATTTCACACCACAATACACAAAATAAGTGTTTACATAAAAAACTGTTTTAATAGTTAATTATCTATACACTTATCTTGCATTATTAATGTCTACATTTTTAAATTTCAGAATCAAAAAATACTAACGCACATATGTACATTGATAAAAGGGTATATTTATTTTAACTTTTTAAATTTCAGACTACCCTTTTCTTTTAAAGAAAAAAAGTAAAGATTATCAGTTTTATTATGTTTTTCAAAGATAATATGCAGGTATTTAATTCAAAAACTTGTTAATTATATTTTTTTCATTATTTTATACATGTAAAATATTTTTCACATGCAAGAAATACTTTTATATGTGATACATAAATGAAAAAAAGTATTACAAAATTACATTATGTTTCATAAAACGAAGCGGACATCATCCTTCACATTGACCGCGCACGGCAGTGCTGCAGTTATAGTCTTGAGTGTAGCGAAAGCTCTCAGCACTCCGCCACCAGACAGTTAACCAATGTTTGGCTAAATGTAAAATCGCCTATTTTAAATTATTTTAAAAAATCATTACCTTTATTTTAAGGGCGTAATTTTTACGTTAATGCTCTCAAACATCACCAACTATTTGCAAAAATAACGTACTTTGAAATAAAAAATGTACAAATTACTACTTTTAATTTATTTCTCAGAAAAAAACATAAGTTTACGAAAATCACAAAATATTTTTTAAAATCCGTAATTTTGAAGCAATTTTTTCAATCTTCGTATATGTTTCGGATAATATTACTGTACAGACGGAAAAAAGATTTTGTGAGATTATCTTCATAAATGACGAAGTTATTCAATGTGAAGTAAAAATTAAGACTACTTTTTAAAAATTCTTTAAAAAAAAAGTTTTGGAAATTTTATTTTTTAAATGAATGGATCTAAAAGAGAAAGGCTTGAAGTTAATTAGTGTAGAATATCGATTTAATAACACGAAAAGTAATTCATACCCAACGATTTAGAAATAGTTTTCATAAAAACGCATCAGTTTTAACACTATTTTAAAAAATTCGAAAAAAATAGAAAATATCGTTATTTTACAAAAAAAATTACACCGTGTTGTGGCGAAATAAATGATCTTTCCGATTCTGTAATTATTTTTTGTCTAATTGCGACACCGAAAATCGGATGACAATTTTAATATGGTGGAAAACGTAAGATTACCGCTCGGCCGAAACGGAAGGGAAGTTCGGCCAAGTAAGCAACCGGCAGGAGTAAAACAATTCGGCGTTTTAAGGTTTTTAATTAATATCTTTTTAACTAATTACAATATCGGAATATAAATAGGCAATACGGCTTCCCCGGAAAATTCCCGATCTTTTGGTACCTTCCGCGACTTTCTGCGTGGTGCTGTTCGTGAGAAGATAGACGCACATAGATAGATAGATACATACATACATACGTTTGTTTACCTTCGAATTTTAATAGTGTAGACTAGCTTTCATGGCCCGGCGTTGCACGGGCTTATACCGAGGGTATAACTTAATCCCCATGTTAATTTCCTCCTTTTAGTCTAACGCCAACACTTTTGTGGGGTTTCACGCGTACGATGTGAATGCATGTCCCGTGAGTGCGTGTCATGGCTTTGTTGCTTAACATTTTCCCTTCTCTTCGCAAATTCTCGATCCTAGTACCACTGAAGACCCGCCGTGTAGGGGAGAAATGCACATAAATTATGTCGAGAGCTCAAACGTCCTCCCGTTGGTGTGGTGTGGTAGTTATGAGAGGGGGTGCCAGCTCAGGTGTCGTCCGCGTCACTTGACCATGGTTCAAAATTACGCGGACCGTCCCCAAAAGGCCTCGTGTTGCTGAACAGTGGGACGTTAATATTCACTCAACTTCACAAATTCAGCACTTCCAATATTATTTTCCGAAATTATTTTGATTTCTTTGTTTCTTTCCTCTCCGCTTAGCCCTGCGTTGCACGGGCTTTTACCGACTGAATAACTTCACCCTCGTGGAAATTTCGTGTTTCCCTCTGGCCGATAGCACTTGTGTGTGCGGGCGTGCGATGTGAGTGATTTCTTTAACAATCTCATAAAAACTCCCTTTTTCGAAATTTGTTCTTGCGTTGGTGTGGTGTGGTAATTATTAAAGATGGGTGAAAGCTCAGGTGTCGTTCTCGTCACTTGAGAATGGTTGAAAATTTCGAGGTCCGTCACCAAAAATTTTCGAATAGGCAAACAGGGTGAATTTTAAAATCACCCACTCACTTTCCAATTCTTTCGTTGCAATTTTTTATTTCCCGGAAACGAAAATGTAGTCTTTTTAAAAATAGTTGTATGCTGAAAAAAAGACAGAAAGTATAAATTTTTAAAATTACAAAATTTCACTACTATTTTGTAGAATTGTGAGGATTTTTTTGAAATATTCGACTCGGGGGAAAAAAGTTTCATGCAATTACCTTTATAAAAGAAGAAATTATTAAATGATTGATTTAAGTATTTTGAGTGTTTTATTAAAATTTGTTCAAAAAAGTTTTTGGCTTTTTTTTAAAATCCCTGATTTTAAAAGTTTTAAATTGAAATTTTCGAAGTCCGTCGCCAAAAAACTCTGGAGTAGGTGAACAGTGCGACTTTTTAAAAATCCCTCACTCACATTTCAATAACGGAAAAAATATTGCAACAGCAAGTTTGACCTTGGCCGCTGAGCGTTAAACAGAGGGGGGGGGGAATAATAATGATTCTCGCGCATGCGCAAAGCCTTTAGAATGTCTTTAAAGTTTTCATTATTTTTGAGGGCTCAATTTTTAATTGAAAATTCCAAGTTTTCACATATTGATTGGAAACAACAATAATTTTTAAAGAAAAAAGGTTACAAAAATAATGCTTGTATGATTTCTCGCAAAAACTTTATTTTATGAAAATCACAAAAAGAAATCTTTAAAATCCGTAATTTTTAAGCGAAATCGACACACGGGAAGAGAAAAAATCATAAAATATGCAAAACAGCATTGTTTTGTAAAAAAAAAAAAAAAAAAAGTTTTTTTTCTATAAAATTCTTTAAAGAAAAATAGTTTTTTCCCGGAAACGAAACTGTAGCCTTTTTAAAAATAGTTGTGTGCTGAAAAAAAGACAGGAAGTATAAATTTTTCAAATTAAAAATTTCACTACTATTTTAATTCTTGAAGTAAAATTGTGACAATTTTTTGAAATATTCGACACGGGGAAAAAAGTTTCATGCAATTACGCATTATTTTAAAGTAAACTATAAGTTTTATGAAAGAGAACAAAAATTTCGATACTGATAAATATTTTAAATGAATCTCAGAAATGCATTGAATGCATTTTAATTTTAAAAAAATATATTAGTTTAAATCCATTATCATTAAATACTAATAAAAAAAATTCTACAGATAGCTCTTGAAACGTTTGGATGTTTGATTAAACATATATAAGTGTTAAAAATCCACTTTTGGGGGAAAACCTAGTTATATGCTAACATTCACTGAAAAAAACATTCAAAAAGAAAAAAATACTATTTGATAAAAACATTTAATTTTTTTAATTTTAATTTTATAGTTTTTCATTCCACTCTGTGTTAAAATTATTTAAACACGTATCTGCGAAAAAAAGTATATTATAAAAAACTAACTTATTAATTATTTTCAAGTATGAAAAAAGGCGACCGGCGGGTTTCTGCGAGGCGGACATCATCCTTCGCATTGACCGCGCACGGCAGTGCTGCAGTTATAGTCTTGAGTGTAGCGGAGCTCTCAGCACTCCGCCACCAGACAGTTAACCAATGTTTGGCTAAATGTAAAATAGCGTATTTTAAATTATTTTAAAAAATCATTACCTTTATTTTAAGGGCGTAATTTTTACGTTAATGCTCTCAAACATCACCAACTATTTGCAAAAATAACGTACTTTGAAATAAAAAATGTACAGAGTACTACTTTTTAATTTATTTCTCAGAAAAACATAAGTTTACGAAAATCACAATTTTTTTTTTTAATCCGTAATTTTGAAGCAATTTTTTCAATCTTCGTATATGTTACGGATAATATTACTGTACACACGGAAAAAAGGTTTTGTGAGATTATCTTCATAAATGACGAAGTTATTCAATGTGAAGTAAAAATTAAGACTACTTTTTAAAAATTCTATAAAAAAAAAGTTTTGGGAATTTTATTTTTTAAATGAATGGATCTAAAAGAGAAAGGCTTGAAGTTAATTAGTGTAGAATATCGATTTAATAACACGAAAAGTAATTCATACCCAACGATTTAGAAATAATTTTCATAAAAACGCATCAGTTTTAACACTATTTTAAAAAATTCGAAAAAAATAGAAAATATCGTTATTTTACAAAAAAAATTACACCGTGTTGTGGCGAAATAAATGATCTTTCCGATTCTGTAATTATTTTTTGTCTAATTTCGACACCGAAAATCAGATGACAATTTTAATATGGTGGAAAACGTAAGATTACCGCTCGGCCGAAACGGAAGGGAAGTTCGGCCAAGTAAGCAACCGGCAGGAGTAAAACAATTCGGCGTTTTAAGGTTTTTAATTAATATCTTTTTAACTAATTACAATATCGGAATATAAATAGGCAATACGGCTTCCCCGGAAAATTCCCGATCTTTTGGTACCTTCCGCGACTTTCTGCGTGGTGCTGTTCGTGAGAAGATAGACGCACATAGATAGATAGATAGATAGATAGATAGATAGATAGATAGATACATACATACGTTTGTTTACCTTCGAATTTTAATAGTGTAGACTAGCTTTCATGGCCCGGCGTTGCACGGGCTTATACCGAGGGTATAACTTAATCCCATGTTAATTTCTTCCTTTTATTCTAACGCCAACACTTTTGTGGGGTTTCACGCGTACGATGTGAGTGCATGTCCCGTGAGTGCGTGTCATGGCTTTGTTGCTTAACATTTTCCTTCTCTTCGCAAATTCTCGATCCTAGTACCACTGAAGACCCGCAGTGTAGGGGAGGATGCACATAAAATATGTCGAGAGCTCAAACGTCCTCCGTTGGTGTGGTGTGGTAGTTAGGAGAGGGGGTGCCAGCTCAGGTGTCGTCCGCGTCACTTGACGATGGTTCAAAATTACGCGGACCGTCCCCAAAAGGCCTCGTGTTGCTGAACAGTGGACGTTAATATTCACTCAACTTCACAAATTCAGCACTTCCAATATTATTTTCCGAAATTACTTTGATTTCTTTGTTTCTTTCCTCTCCGCTTAGCCCGGCGTTGCACGGGCTTTTACCGAGTGAATAACTTCACCCTCATGGAAATTTCGTGTTTCCCTCAGGCCGATAGCACTTGTGTGTGTGTGCGTGCGATGTGAGTGATTTCTTTAACAATGTCATAAAAACTCCCTTTTTCGAAATTTGTTCTTGCGTTGGTGTGGTGTGGTAATTATTAAAGATGGGTGAAAGCTCATGTGTCGTCCTCGTCACTTGAGCATGGTTGAAAATTTCAAGGTCTGTCACCAAAAACCCTCGAATAGGCAAACAGTGCGAATTTAAAAATCACCCACTCACTTCCAATTCTTTCGTTTTACCGAGTGAATAACTTCATCCCCATGGAAATTTCGTGTTTCCCTCAGGCCGATAGCACTTGTGTGTGTGTGCGCGCGATGTGAGTGATTTCTTTAACTATGTCATAAAAACTCCCTTTTTCGAAATTTGTTTTGCGTTGGTGTGGTGTGGTAATTCTTAAAGATGGGTGAATGCTCAGGTGTCGTCCTCGTCACTTGAGCATGGTTGAAAATTTCGAGGTCCGTCACCAAAAACCCTTGAATAGGCAAACAGTGCGAATTTAAAAATCACCCACTCACTTTCCAATTCTTTCTTTTACCGAGTGAATAATTCATCCCCATGGAAATTTCGTGTTTCCCTCAGGCCGATAGCACTTGTGTGTGTGTGTGTATGCGCGCGATGTGAGTGATTTCTTTAACTATGTCATAAAAACTCCCTTTTTCGAAATTTGTTCTTGCGTTGGTGTGGTGTGGTAATTATTAAAGATGGGTGAAAGCTCAGGTGTCGTCCTCGTCACTTGAGAATGGTTGAAAATTTCGAGGTCCGTCACCAAAAATTCTCGAATAGGCAAACAGGGTGAATTTTAAAATCACCCACTCACTTCAACGATATTGATTCATATGAGAAAAACTCATAAAATATGCAAAACATCATTGTTTTGTAAAAAAAAAAAGTTGTTTTTTTTCCTATAAAATTCTTTTTTTTTTGGCATTTTATTTTTTTAATCATTGATTCTAAATGATCAATGACTTTTTTAAAAATCATTTTCATTTAAATGCATCGATATTTATTCATTTTAGAAGAAATCATAAAATAGGCAAAGTATTATTATTTTGAAAAAAAAATCCGCATCGTGACAAATAAATGATGTTTGGTATTTAATTTATTCAATCACTGATATTAAAAGAGCAAAGTATGAATCTTTTTAGTTCAGATGGTTTACTTATCATAGTTATAAGAAATCCTTATACGTAACGATTGAAAAATTTCGATTAATGATTTACAGAAAACAATTCTTTTTTACTTAAAAAAATGTATATTTAAAGCAACAAAGAAAACGTTCTGATATAATATATTACGAAAAACCAAGCATATTCATTATTTTAACAATAATTATTTTCTTAGAGCTAAAAATAATACAAAGGGTTTGTGTGTATGTGTGGTATTTTCATTTGCCAATGAATCGTTATATACTGGTAGCCAAAGTATAGTCCAGAAAACTATAATCTATCGTTTTATCCAGAAAAAAACAGATTATACAGTGTTGTCATTACATAATTAATCTAGTAATGAATAACGGAAAAAATATTGCAACATCAAGTTTGACCTTGGCCACTGAGCGTTAAACAGAGGGGAAAAAATTATAATAATGATTCTCGCGCATGCGCAAAGCCTTTAGAATGTCTTTAAAGTTTTCATTATTTTTTATGGCTCAATTTTTAATTGAAAATTCCAAGTGTTCACATATTGATTGGAAACAACAATAATTTTTGAAGAAAAAATGTTACAAAAATAATGCTTATATTATTTCTCGCAAAAACTTTATTTTACGAAAATCACAAAAAAAATCTTAAAAATCCGTAATTTTTAAGCAAAATCGACACACGGGAAAAAATTTAATGCAATTTTTTTTTTCAATGAAGAAATTATTAAATGATTGATTTAAGTATTTTGAGTGTTTTATTACAATTCGTTCAAAAAGTTTTCGGCTTTTTATTTTTTAAATCACTGATTCTGAAAGTAATTTTCGACGCCAATGTTTGGCTAAATGTAAAATCGCGTATTTTGAATTATTTTAAAGATCATTACCTTCATTTTAAGGGCATAATTTTTACGTTAATGCTCTCAAACATCACCAACTATTTGCAAAAATAACGTACTTTGAAATAAAAAATGTACAAAGTACTACTTTTTAATTTATTTCTCAGAAAAACATAAGTTTACGAAAATCACAATTTTTTTTTTAAATCCGTAATTTTGAAGCAATTTTTTCAATCTTCGTATATGTTACGGATAATATTACTGTACACACGGAAAAAAGGTTTTGTGAGATTATCTTCATAAATGACGAAGTTATTCAATGTGAAGTAAAAATTAAGACCACTTTTTAAAAATTCTTTAAAAAAAAAGTTTTGGGAATTTTATTTTTTAAATGAATGGATCTAAAAAAGAAAGGCTTGAAGTTAATTAGTGTAGAATATCGATTTAATAACACGAAAAGTAATGTATGGCGACGCAATGTCCAGTAGGAGAAAAAATTTAATACAAGTATGAAAAGATCGACCGGCGGGTTTCTGCGAGGCGTACACCCTCCTTCGTTTTGACCACGCACGGTAGTGCTGCAGTTATAGTCTTGAGTGTAGCGGGAGCTCTGCGCACTCTGCCACAAGCGCAGTTAACCAATGTTTGGTGTAAAATCGCGTATTTTAAATTATTTTAAAAATCATTACCTTCATTTTAAGGGCATAATTTTTACGTTAATGCTCTCAAACATCACCAGCTATTTGCAAAAATAACGTACTTTGAAATAAAAAATGTAGAAATTACTACTTTTTAATTTATTTCTCAGAAAAACATAAGTTTACGAAAATCACAAAATGTTTTTTAAAATCCGTAATTTTGAAGCAATTTTTTCAATCTTCGTATATGTTACGGATAATATTACTGTACACACGGAAAAAAGGTTTTGTGAGATTATCTTCATAAATGACGAAGTTATTCAATGTGAAGTAAAAATTAAGACTACTTTTTAAAAATTCTTTAAAAAAAAAGTTTTGGAAATTTTATTTTTTAAATAAATGGATCTAAAAGAGAAAGGCTTGAAGTTAATTAGTGTAGAATATCGATTTAATAACACGAAAAGTAATTCATACCCAACGATTTAGAAATAATTTTCATAAAAACGCATCAGTTTTAACACTATTTTAAAAAATTCGAAAAAAATAGAAAATATCGTTATTTTACAAAAAAAATTACACCGTGTTGTGGCGAAATAAATGATCTTTCCGATTCTGTAATTATTTTTTGTCTAATTTCGACACCGAAAATCGGATGACAATTTTAATATGGTGGAAAACGTAAGATTACCGCTCGGCCGAAACGGAAGGGAAGTTCCGCCAAGTAAGCAACCGGCAGGAGTAAAATAATTCGGCGTTTTAAGGTTTTTAATTAATATCTTTTTAACTAATTACAATATCGGAATATAAATAGGCAATACGGCTTCCCCGGAAAATTCCCGATCTTTTGGTACCTTCCGCGACTTTCTGCGTGGTGCTGTTCGTGAGAAGATAGACGCACATAGATAGATAGATAGATAGATAGATAGATAGATACATACATACATACGTTTGTTTACCTTCGAATTTTAATAGTGTAGACTAGCTTTCATGGCCCGGCGTTGCACGGGCTTATACCGAGGGTATAACTTAATCCCCATGTTAATTTCCTCCTTTTAGTCTAACGCCAACACTTTTGTGGGGTTTCACGCGTACGATGTGAATGCATGTCCCGTGAGTGCGTGTCATGGCTTTGTTGCTTAACATTTTCCCTTCTCTTCGCAAATTCTCGATCCTAGTACCACTGAAGACCCGCCGTGTAGGGGAGAAATGCACATAAATTATGTCGAGAGCTCAAACGTCCTCCCGTTGGTGTGGTGTGGTAGTTATGAGAGGGGGTGCCAGCTCAGGTGTCGTCCGCGTCACTTGACCATGGTTCAAAATTACGCGGACCGTCCCCAAAAGGCCTCGTGTTGCTGAACAGTGGGACGTTAATATTCACTCAACTTCACAAATTCAGCACTTCCAATATTATTTTCCGAAATTATTTTGATTTCTTTGTTTCTTTCCTCTCCGCTTAGCCCTGCGTTGCACGGGCTTTTACCGACTGAATAACTTCACCCTCGTGGAAATTTCGTGTTTCCCTCTGGCCGATAGCACTTGTGTGTGCGGGCGTGCGATGTGAGTGATTTCTTTAACAATCTCATAAAAACTCCCTTTTTCGAAATTTGTTCTTGCGTTGGTGTGGTGTGGTAATTATTAAAGGTGGGTGAAAGCTCATGTGTCGTCCTCGTCACTTGAGCATGGTTGAAAATTTCGAGGTCCGTCACCAAAAACCCTCGAATAGGCAAACAGTGCGAATTTAAAAATCACCCACTCACTCTCCAATTCTTTCGCTTTACCGAGTGAATAACTTCATCCCCATGGAAATTTCGTGTTTCCCTCAGGCCGATAGCACTTGTGTGTGTGTGTGTGTGTATGCGCGCGATGTGAGTGATTTCTTTAACTATGTCATAAAAACTCCCTTTTTCGAAATTTGTTCTTGCGTTGGTGTGATGTGGTAATTCTAAAAGATGGGTTAATGCTCAGGTGTCGTCCTCGTCACTTCAGCATGGTTGAAAATTTCGAGGTCCGTCACCAAAAACCCTTGAATAGGCAAACAGTTCGAATTTAAAAATCACCCACTCACTTTCCAATTCTTTCCTTTTCCTGAGTGAATAATTTCATCCCCATGGAAATTTCGTGTTTCCTTCAGGCCGATAGCACTTGTGTGTGTGTGTGTATGCGCGCGATGTGAGTGATTTCTCTAACTATGTCATAAAAAATCCCTTTTTCGAAATTTGTTCTTGCGTTGGTGTGGTGTGGTAATTATTAAAGATGGGTGAAAGCTCAGGTGTCGTTCTCGTCACTTGAGAATGGTTGAAAATTTCGAGGTCCGTCACCAAAAATTTTCGAATAGGCAAACAGGGTGAATTTTAAAATCACCCACTCACTTTCCAATTCTTTCGTTGCAATTTTTTATTTCCCGGAAACGAAAATGTAGTCTTTTTAAAAATAGTTGTATGCTGAAAAAAAGACAGAAAGTATAAATTTTTAAAATTACAAAATTTCACTACTATTTTAATTCTTGGAGTAGAATTGTGAGGATTTTTTTGAAATATTCGACTCGGGGGAAAAAAGTTTCATGCAATTACCTTTATAAAAGAAGAAATTATTAAATGATTGATTTAAGTATTTTGAGTGTTTTATTAAAATTTGTTCAAAAAAGTTTTTGGCTTTTTTTTAAAATCCCTGATTTTAAAAGTTTTAAATTGAAAATTTCGAAGTCCGTCGCCAAAAAACTCTGGAGTAGGTGAACAGTGCGACTTTTTAAAAATCCCTCACTCACATTTCAATAACGGAAAAAATATTGCAACAGCAAGTTTGACCTTGGCCGCTGAGCGTTAAACAGAGGGGGGGGGGGAATAATAATGATTCTCGCGCATGCGCAAAGCCTTTAGAATGTCTTTAAAGTTTTCATTATTTTTGAGGGCTCAATTTTTAATTGAAAATTCCAAGTTTTCACATATTGATTGGAAACAACAATAATTTTTAAAGAAAAAAGGTTACAAAAATAATGCTTGTATGATTTCTCGCAAAAACTTTATTTTATGAAAATCACAAAAAGAAATCTTTAAAATCCGTAATTTTTAAGCGAAATCGACACACGGGAAGAGAAAAAATCATAAAATATGCAAAACAGCATTGTTTTGTAAAAAAAAAAAAAAAAAAGTTTTTTTTCTATAAAATTCTTTAAAGAAAAATAGTTTTTTCCCGGAAACGAAACTGTAGCCTTTTTAAAAATAGTTGTGTGCTGAAAAAAAGACAGGAAGTATAAATTTTTCAAATTAAAAATTTCACTACTATTTTAATTCTTGAAGTAAAATTGTGAGAATTTTTTGAAATATTCGACACGGGGAAAAAAGTTTCATGCAATTACGCATTATTTTAAAGTAAACTATAAGTTTTATGAAAGAGAACAAAAATTTCGATACTGATAAATATTTTAAATGAATCTCAGAAATGCATTGAATGCATTTTAATTTTAAAAAAATATATTAGTTTAAATCCATTATCATTAAATACTAATAAAAAAAATTCTACAGATAGCTCTTGAAACGTTTGGATGTTTGATTAAACATATATAAGTGTTAAAAATCCACTTTTGGGGGAAAACCTAGTTATATGCTAACATTCACTGAAAAAAACATTCAAAAAAAAAAAATACTATTTGATAAAAACATTTAATTTTTTTAATTTTAATTTTATAGTTTTTCATTCCACTCTGTGTTAAAATTATTTAAACACGTATCTGCGAAAAAAAGTATATTATAAAAAACTAACTTATTAATTATTTTCAAGTATGAAAAAAGGCGACCGGCGGGTTTCTGCGAGGCGGACATCATCCTTCGCATTGACCGCGCACGGCAGTGCTGCAGTTATAGTCTTGAGTGTAGCGGAGCTCTCAGCACTCCGCCACCAGACAGTTAACCAATGTTTGGCTAAATGTAAAATAGCGTATTTTAAATTATTTTAAAAAATCATTACCTTTATTTTAAGGGCGTAATTTTTACGTTAATGCTCTCAAACATCACCAACTATTTGCAAAAATAACGTACTTTGAAATAAAAAATGTACAGAGTACTACTTTTTAATTTATTTCTCAGAAAAACATAAGTTTACGAAAATCACAATTTTTTTTTTTAATCCGTAATTTTGAAGCAATTTTTTCAATCTTCGTATATGTTACGGATAATATTACTGTACACACGGAAAAAAGGTTTTGTGAGATTATCTTCATAAATGACGAAGTTATTCAATGTGAAGTAAAAATTAAGACTACTTTTTAAAAATTCTATAAAAAAAAAGTTTTGGGAATTTTATTTTTTAAATGAATGGATCTAAAAGAGAAAGGCTTGAAGTTAATTAGTGTAGAATATCGATTTAATAACACGAAAAGTAATTCATACCCAACGATTTAGAAATAATTTTCATAAAAACGCATCAGTTTTAACACTATTTTAAAAAATTCGAAAAAAATAGAAAATATCGTTATTTTACAAAAAAAATTACACCGTGTTGTGGCGAAATAAATGATCTTTCCGATTCTGTAATTATTTTTTGTCTAATTTCGACACCGAAAATCAGATGACAATTTTAATATGGTGGAAAACGTAAGATTACCGCTCGGCCGAAACGGAAGGGAAGTTCGGCCAAGTAAGCAACCGGCAGGAGTAAAACAATTCGGCGTTTTAAGGTTTTTAATTAATATCTTTTTAACTAATTACAATATCGGAATATAAATAGGCAATACGGCTTCCCCGGAAAATTCCCGATCTTTTGGTACCTTCCGCGACTTTCTGCGTGGTGCTGTTCGTGAGAAGATAGACGCACATAGATAGATAGATAGATAGATAGATAGATAGATAGATACATACATACGTTTGTTTACCTTCGAATTTTAATAGTGTAGATAGTTTGAGATACCTTTTGATCATAGTGGGGCACTTAAAAGGTTATTTTTTAAATTCTTCTTTGTATTTTATATAATAAATAGAGTCAACAAAAACTACTCTATTTTAAATCATTTCATTTTCTATTACATAATTCTTATAAATCTTTCAGATAAAGATGTTTACAATAAAAACATTATAATTTTCAATTTAAACATTAGTATAACTAATATTTTCATATGAAGTAACATTTGTCTGTGTGCATTTTTTTAAGACTTGCCAAAGTGATTTAGTCCGAGATGGCAGCTATAAATATTTCTTAGAGTACTTGGAGAGTCTTATATGTTGGTAAGCATTTTTTTGGAAAGAATGATATTCAAGAAGAAAAAAATTTAAAATTGTTATACATATTTGAGTTTATGTATGCAAATCCAAAGTATTTTTATACATTGATAAGAATAATACATTTTTTAATTTGAAAGCTATTTTTAATATATTTTATAACTTAACAAGAAATATTTTTTAAAGTATATGTATAAAGAAAATTACTTTAATTGTTTTTACTTCTATGCACTTTTATCTCTGCTTATTATTATATTTTATTATTATATCTAATTTCTGTAAAACTCTTTAACATAAAAAGTGCACCATTGAAGAGTGATCTAATTGGGACAATATTTGTATGCTCATACATTACAATAGAATATGCAGTTGATAAATTTTTGAAAACCAATGAGTGTCTAACTGGAGCTCTTTCACATAGCTACAGATAAGTAATGAATATAAGACATTTCACTGATAAAGCATAAGTTCCTTGAACCCACATAGACTGTACCAATGCCTAACAACAGCAGATTCACTAATCTTTGAACTGATGTCACTATTTGAAGACATGTATAGGGCTTAAGGAAACAGTGTGGTTAAATCACAAAATAGCTGCCATTTTGGTTAGAATGTTGCTACCATTTGACTATACTAGGATGAATGGGTGAAATCTATACAAAACATGATGAAGGTAGTGGTCAATTGAAATTGGCATTGATGACAAAATGCAGACATACTCATCATCTGATTGATACTCACAGCCCTAGTGTGTCCTTGCCAGTGATTTGACGTGTTACCAGAACACCAGTGACTTCAATGACTATTGGTAGGCAACTCGATAAACAGAGTCTGAAGTCATGGAGGCTATTATGCTGACTGCCGAGCTGGATAATAGCTAGCATCTGAGCCAAAAAAAAGAAAAAGGCTGCTGTATTTATTTATTTGCACTAGTAGCTGTTTCCCTGAACAAAATTGAATTTTTAAGATAATAGAAGTATTTCATTTTCGATATGTATACATACATCTATTAATATTCATACCATTCAGATAACTCCTTCTTAGTGCATCACTTTTTTGGTATAGTGTATATATGTATTGTTATATACACTTGTATATTTTCTCTTTTTCAAAACACTATTAGTAACAAGTTGAAGCATTTGTATTGTAAAAAATATATTATTACATCATTAAAAACTATAATTATTGTCTTTTTTTATAGCTGAACATAGAACAATGGCAGCATTTTGTGTTTCATGCATTGTAAATAATTACAAACCTGGTCAGGTATTGCTTTTAAGCATTTTTTAATATTCAACTTTATCAAAAACATATTTAAAATTACATATGTATTTGTGTAAATAAAATTTGAAAAATTACAAGAACTCGGTGTTTATTTTTCAAAGCACCTTAATCTTTTTTTAATGACCATTTAAAAACATGCTTAATTTTATCATGTTAAAGATTTTTTTATGTATAAATATATAAAGTTTTCATTACATATGTTTTTTATTTTTAATTTAATATGGACTATAAATATCTCAATATTTTTTTCATTTGTATGTGTTTTTTTTTAGACTTCAGCTATGCAGAGTAGTATTGTTTCAATCTGTCTGGAGCAGTTATCTGATCCGAATCCCAAACTTAGGCAATGGGTTGCAATTTGCTTAGGAAGAATGTGGGCCAATTACGAACCAGCGCGATGGTGTGGGTTCGAGATAGTGCACATGAGAAACTTGAAGCTTTACTGTCAGATCCCCATCCTGAGGTTTTTATTTTATTAAAATGCTATCTTTTTATCATTGTGTTTTCATTTGTTACATTTATCTATGTGTTTATGCAGTTGTCATACATTTTGCTAACATAGTGTGAATTTTCTTAAAGAAATTTAATGATATTTTTAATAATATGTATAGTAAATGTTATATGTGCATATATGTATAATATGCATATTTCTAGTTGTTTATTACTTTTTATTTATAGGTAAGAGCAGCTGCAGTATATGCACTTGAACATTTCTGAATAGTACCACAGAAAGAACAGATCATGCTAATGCTATTGACCACAGCATTGCATGATGTTGATTAATAAAGTTTCAAATGATGGAAGTCCTTTAGTTAGACAAGTATGTCAAGTTTTGCTCGTTTGTAATTATTTATACGAATCCTTTTTGTATATTTATTAATATTTACCCTCTTTAAAAAAGTGTTTATATAATTCACTTAATCATAGTTTTCAACAATTTCTTTTGTTTAGGAAGTACTTTGTGCACTTCAGTGGTTTTTTAATAATATTTGAAAATCAATTTGTTGCTGTTGGATTTCAGTATATGGAAGAAGAAAAAGCAAAAGAGTCTTCAGCAAATCATTTACTTGCTCCTGGTATATCATTTGTTGTTTTTTCATCACTTTCTCTCTAAAGAAAATTTGCTAAAATACAACTTATTGGTCTTTTTCATTTATCTTTTTATTTATTTTATGGATATTACTACATTTCATTTGAAAATCTAAGAAAAAAGTTTGCTTAACTTTAATATTAATTATGTTTTTTAAGAAGTGAGAAGAAAGTAGTGATATAAAATGTAACTGCACAAAATTTATATATATTCAGAGTTTCACACAATTATCAATGCCTATGTTAAAGGCATTGCCCAAACAAATTTATCTTAATTATTTATCTGTAATGTTTCTTACAAATCAAGAGTATAACCAATATTAAATCTTAAATTTGCAAAAGTCTTTTTTTTTATGTGTTTATTATGATACTGGTAGATTATTAGTAGGTGAGATTTGTCAGTAAAAATAATGTGCAAGGTTTAGTGAAAAACTTTTTTCATGTCCTTGCAAAATATTTAAACCAGTGCTTAAAAATCATTGTTATTTAAAAGCTATTTATTTTATGACACTCAGTGATTTCCAAATTATAGATATTGAAAATAAACAAAATTTCCTACTTCAAAAAGAAAATATTTGTATATATAGTGAAGCTTTCTATTTTTGCAATGTTGCTATAATTAAGCACTGGTAATTTTTTAAACAGCTATAGTAGTGTTTAGTTTTTCATTCCTTTTCTTAGAGCTTCCGTCTCCTATTACAATGAGCATAGCTATGCGAAAGGTTTCATCACGAGATCGATTGAAAATGTCTTTATCTGGGTCTCCAGGATCTAGTGAGTGTTATAATATTACATCAAGATGTTTTCCAAGGTCATATTATGTTCTCCTTTGCTTTTGTTGAGTATTCTAGCTACTAGTTTGCATTTTCTCCTCTCCATTTTATTTGGTTTCATTTACCTTTGTTTTGTTTTTCTTGCCTTCCATTATTATTTAGTCCCTCAGGACTGTTATTCTCTGTATTTCCGTGGCTGTTTGTGCAAAATTTGTGAAGTGTGAAGGTATAAAACTTTTTCCTTCTTGTTACAGCTTTAGTTTATAGAATTTAAAACCCACCTCCTGTTATTTTACAAAAAAGATCAACCATAAAAATGGGTAGCATATTTTAATATATGATAACTTGCTGTTTGAATATTTAAATCTATCATTCATTTGAGGAAAATATAGACAAAATGCTGAAAGTAAGTTCTAGTAAATTTTCCTAAGTGTATCTTTTTCTTTTTTTTTGGTACATTGATCCCTTAAAATTATGACCATTCAAAAAGGGCATCAATGAATTCATAATTAATTACCAGCAAATATTACTTCATATCAATAAAATTTCATTTCATATTAGGTATTTGTTTTTGGCAATTTTTTTGTGTAAATTTTATTTAGCTTTTTCTATGCAATATATTAAGTAAATAAACATGTTTTGCTAATAAATATTTCAAGATTTCTTTGAATATAAAAAATATGAAAATTTCTTACAGTTTTGTTGATTTACACATATAGAATTGAAATTTACAAATTCTGTGCTTTTTATTATTTCGAAACATTATGGTGTATGTCTTTATAATTTGTGTATGTGTAAATTTTGCACTTCCATAAAATGTTGCATGTTAATTTTTTTATCTGCTCTTGCTTATATCAAAATATGTTATTAGAAAAATTGTTCTGTGTTTCGTGAGCTTTTTTACATAAATAGAAATTCAGTAATATGTTATTAGCTCAAATAATTTCATTAAAATTTCTTAATTTAATTACTTATATATTATTACTTATTTTATTAGTATTTAAAACTATGTGAAAAAATGCATTTTTATATGTTCAGAACAAAATTTAATTAAAATATGCATATTAAATATTTTTAAAAGAAATACATATTAGAGCAGGGGTACTCAACCTTTTTTCCCACCAAGGCTACATACATATGACAGGTATTTCACACAGGCCACACCATGAAGATAATGGGGGAGGGGGACACTAAAAGACCAAAGCAAAACTAATCAGAATATTAATACTCAATTTATTTTTGGCTTTTACTTTAATTCCATATTAACTTATCTATCAAACACACAAGAAAAGTATTTACACTAATGCATCATTTAATGAGTTATGGGGTAGTTTCAATTTCCTTTCATCCATGACTAAGCCTTTTGTTTACATTCTACTATCAAAAATTGTAAACTGATAGCGAAATTGATAGACTTGATTGATAGAATTTCCCACTAAATTTTTGGGACATTGTTCTTAAATAATTGAATTTCTTAATGCAATGGACCATAACCATACCACTCAGAAAAGACTAGAGACTAGCCATATGTGACCTGCGGGCCACAGGTTGAGTATCACTGCATTAGAGCATCAATTATTCATAGAAAACAGTTGGGGTGTTTGAAAGATTAATTTTTTGACTAACAATAATTTTCAGTAAAAATTTTAAGGACTATATGATAAAGAAACAGAGATATTAAACACAAATCTATATATTTTGTATCACCCGACTTTGAAATGACACAGGAACTAGCATAGTTTGACAAGTGCAAAGAGGCTGTTAAAGTAGGTCTCAATTTAGGAAAAGAAGTCAAAAATTTTCATTTGATTCAAAGCCAAAACATAATTTTGCCACTAAATCTGAAAAAAGTCTTATTGAGAGCAACTGGACAGTATCATACTCTTGTTGTTGTTCTAACTATAATACTTTTTCCATTTTAAGGTCGTAAAAAGACTTTTGTACTGGATGGTTCTTTTTCAGAATGATCACTGTTACTAGAATCTTGATGATCAATGAATATGACAGTTATTTCATTGTCACTGATACTTGATTCGTTGTCATCAGTACTTGCTCATTGAGATCACTTTCAAGTCAACCTTGAATGTTTTCCTGGTCATATTCTTCAAATCCTAAAGACTCTTTCATCTTCCAGGCAAATTCTGATAAAATTTGGTCATTTGAGGATAAAAACATGATGAAAATAGCTTATTCCAATACTCTTCCAGTGTAATATGGTACCTTTGACTGTAGTCCGGACACAGCATCTTTCAAGTCAAGTTTTTTGTACAATTATGGAACTGTTTTTTCATATTCTCCAATTAGAACTAGATGCAACAATGTTTTTCTGTAATAACATTTACAGTTTTGTTGACTTCTGGTTTGGTTGGAAGATTGAATAACATGGGAGACCAAAATGGGAAAGATGCCTCTATGCCTCTGGCCGAATTTCTACATGATGTGCAAATTTGAATTTGTTGAGTGGATGCTTTTAGTTAACTTATCTTTTCATTCATGGGTAAATAATTGATGCTCTAATGTATACTGCAATGAAATTAAAGAAAAAAAGATTGCGTATATATATTTATAAATCTTGATATTGTTTTGTTATTTAACCCTTTCGTGACAAAGGACGCAAATGCGTGTGCACCGCCAGAGCCAGAGGGTTTTATGTAGTTAAGCCTAAATCCATGAAAATACCAAATATAAAAACATTGTTCAATATTGTTCTATATATTATACAAACAACATATGCTTCATATATTTCGTATTAATGTACTTTATTTACTTCAGCCACTTTCTGTTTAAGTAGAAGTTTTTAAACATTTTATTATAAGCATTTGTAAAAGTCGACCTTGTAAAAAAAGTAAGAAAAAAAATACAAATATTGTCTAACAGATCTAATTATGCATAAAAACCTAGACTGAAAAGCCTAATCAAATGCTTTAGCAAAAATAAATTTCTCATCTTCACTATAAACAAAAACCACATGTTTATTTCAAGAGCAATCGTAAAGCACTCAATTCGGAAACATTCCTTTCCCCTTATGTTTATAAAACAAAAACCACTTGTGAGTAATATTTCTCTCATTTCGAGTAGAAGGTCAGATTTCCATGTATCTCAAGTTTTATGGACATAGAATGCCATTTATTGCCTAAAAACTGAGCTTAAAAACGTTCCAAGTCCCTGGCGCATCGGTGAGTTGCTAGGCCAGTGAGGAGGAAACACCTGGCTCAAGGACGCAACACTCGTCTCCTGACGGTGTTTTGTGCCGGCACATGGGTGCGACGTTTGTCCCGAAGGGGTTAAAATTATTATCTTTTAAATGGCCCTTTTCTACTAAATTACCTTAATAATCTCTTTAATTTGTTCCTTATCTTAAAGATGCAGTGTTCTTCCTTTTTAGAATATGCTTGTAAAAAATATTGAGCAGATTTTAATCTTTAATGAGGTAGTCTTTAATCTTAACTTTTTTTTAATGCTTTTTTCCAGCACATTTTTTTTTCCTTCTAATTTGTAAAAAAGAATTTTAGACATTTTGGTATCTAAATAGGAAATAAATTATTTTTACTTTTTTATTTAATTTAAGGAAGAAAATTGAATTTTATTTTACAATTACTAAAAAAATTTTACTGTACATTTACATGTATTTTACTGTAAAATTTTTTTGTACATTTACAATATCAGCTTTCCACATAAAAGAAATTTTACTGTATTTAGTTATGGTAGTTCATTCATGTTGATGCTCTTTCTTAGATGATTCAGTCATTTATTTCAAAGATAAACTCACATTTTATAAATATATATTTAAATATTGTACTAAGGCATTTGTTTTATTATCAACTATTCTAGCTATTATGGATTTAGGTTTTTCTGGTGATTCAAGTACTGTGGCAATGGAAAAACTTCGTCGAGTTAGCTCAAGTACTTCAATAAGCAGTATGACTTCTTCTAACATTCACAATCCTTATGTAACATTAGGCTACGCATCAGTTTTTGGAAATATTTGGAAAACATTGATATCCCTTTCTTATGATCCATATCCTGATGTTGCTAAATTAGCTGAGAAACTTATAAACTATATTAAAAATAAGGTATTTTCCACAAATAAATTTGGTAATGTTATGTTTTTAATTTATTTTTTATTGTTATTTTTCATTAGTTGTATAACTGTTACAGGTAAATGAAATTCACCATGCTGATTCTACAAAGAATGGGAAGATTCCATCCATGTCAGAGCCCTCATCTCCCTCAGGAAGGCCAACTTTTCTAACGTATATTTCAATTTACTTAGCATTATTTGCCTTTGCTCTTTCATTGATTTATATCTCCCACAAGTAAAAGTAGTATAGTTGAAAATTGTTTATGTATTTTTATATAAAAATTATTTTAGTTGCTTTTAATAATAGACTAGAATAAATTCCAGTGTTTAATATAATTGGCTGACAAACACTAATTTTTTTATTCAAGATTATGGATTCAGACCCTCTTAAATCATCTTGTCAATAGCAGCTGCTCTGTTATAATTTCAAGTTGATCTCAAAATTTTTATATGATATTTTATGAGTACAGAGTGGGAAGTACAAACACTTGTGTTGTTCTCATTGTGATCAATGTTAAAAATTAAAAGATACATCATTCAAAACTCATTGGTCGAACTTTAACATTAATCATCAAATCAATCTTAATCAATAAGAGTATAATGTGAAATAAATATAATATACTCAAATCTCAATTTTTAACAGAATTATATTGACCTAGATATTAATATTCTTAAAATAAATATTTGCTTTTTTTTATTTCATGATGTAAAGTTTTTGACAGTTTTAAAAGTTATTATATTTTTACAAAACCAAGTTTTTTTTATTGGAGAAAAGTCTTAATTTTTTTTGTTCCCAATTTTATTTGAATCCAAATATTAGTTTTATAGATGTTTAGAAATTTTTTTTAGAGGCTCTATACTGGATTAGTGTATATATTTTATTTCCTATTTTAAAAAATATATATATAACATGATAAATGGATTGATAATTAGGTTTTATAAACTGGCATACAACTGTTTTAAACCCTACAATTTCTGTTTACAATTTGTAAATTAAATATTTTCTGAACTATATTGGAAGGAAGTTACATCAAGTTTTGAATAAAAGAGTTTTGAGATGAGAAATTTTAATATGTAAAAATTTAAGAACATTATAATTTCCTTTTTTTCCCCTTCATAATTGTATTTAATAGCTCATGTTTTATTTCATTTTTTTTTTAGAATCAGAAAGTTATTTATATCCTTGGGTGATAAAGTTTTGAAATTTGTTACATTGGACATTTTTTTTTTAATTCTCTGACTTGGAGACTTTTAAGCTGAATTTCCTGAAATTTGAAATTTAGACATCTTCCATAATTAGAAGTTTTTCAGAAATTAATTCACCAATACATTAATATTGTAATTTAATGCCCTTTGCACCATTAACAAGTGAAGAACTACAATTTTCATTTCAGAAATTGAATGTTACTTTCCATTATAGAAATACTTCAAATGGTGGTTTCCTATGGTGAATTCAATAGTTATAAAATTTATACCTCACCTGTTCTGAAATATTTTCTTATCCTTCAGTAATAAACAAATTTAAAGCTTTTCTCTTTTTGCTTGCATTTTTTGGATTCTTCATTGGATTGACATTTTTTGGATTGGGTGGATTCCCCCCCCCCTCCTCCCCATTTTTGAATATATTTTACTTCAATTTCAACAAAAAACATTTCTCCTAAAATTATCTCAAAAAGTTTATGCTTGGTTTACTTTAGCAGAATTCCAGGTTTTACTAGAATCATCTATGGTGTGTGTAGAGACATATTTGTCTGAGGCTCTGAGTTCATATTTTGGAAATAAAATCTTTACTTTTCATTTCATTGGAATAATGCAGCATTTTACAAAAAGTTTTAAATTCAAGATAATTTAAAATTGATTTTGTAGGAAATTTTGCAAAATTATTTTCGATAAAAAAAACCTGCAATTTATTTTATAATTTCACAAATCATTGTACACAAAAAATTTATAAATATCAAGAATAACAGTTCCCAAAAGTGTGCCCTCTCCCTTCCAATTTCAGGTGTGTTTTTTTTTTCATTTAATTTTTCATTAATTTCTAATCATTCAAATAAATTTTATGTAACCTTTTTTTTCAGAGGTGATTCACCACCATCTCGCATGAATGGAGGTGTTCCTCATACTGGGCATGACAACAGTAGATTAGGAAAACCTGCAAACAGATGGACTGAATCAAATGCTCCATATCAACAGTATCAATATTTTGCTCAGTTTAATCCAATACGAAAAACATTTGATAAAGGCCCAAGGGTACCAAGGGTCTTCACTTTTTATTTTATAAATATGAATAAAATACTTTCAATGTACAAACATAAAAAAGATGAAATAAAATGCATCAGAATTAATATTTGCTATTACACAGTGAAATTACAAAAGCTCTTGATTCCTTACAGTTTAAAACTTCTATTAACCAACTTCGTTGATTTTGTCAGATTGTAGATTCCTTTTTTTTTTAAAAAAAAACACTATTTCTTCACCTTTACTAAGTTAGTCATTTATTTATATTTTCTGCAACATCAAAGGATCCTCTGTTCAAACATCTAATATATTTTTGTCAGCTTGATTTGATAATCTTTTATCTTCTGAACTTAGTATATCCACTTAAATTTTATTATTACTTCTGAATTCTGGTATTAATATATTTATTAATATTATATTTTACTGAACACTCATAGTACCAGAAAAATTATGTATGCCAATAATATATCAATAAT
>BMAO01039420.1:0-17735 GCA_019973975.1 Trichonephila clavata | reverse complement strand
GTTTACTTATCGGTATGGATCCTGATTCTAACCTGTTCTTGAAGTCAATTCGAACATTCAATTCATGTTTCCAAATGACATCGTTAGGAGCAACAGAAATAGTTAAAAATAATGCTGCAAATGGTCAACAATTTAATTCAACATTCAAAATCAAAGGTCAAGTTTATCACAAAGTGGGCTCATTGGTGCCAATGCCGAACAAACCACATAAATCTTTACAAATTTACTTTACGGGTGAAGAGGACTCCGAAAGCGCACTCGCCAATCGCGTGGATGCACGTTGTAGCTACAATGACCTCAATTCACTTTTTGCCAGACGCATTGTCGGTGAACTGGACGCTTTGTTGAATGAGCACAATGAATTTTTCAAATTATTCAAATCACACATGCACAAATTGCAAAGTAACAATCACGCTATATTGTCATCAATCCTGATAAAACCCAGCTGGAGAGCACATTCGTAGATTAAATGCACCTGTTGTTGACAATGTTGCTGGAATCATGGTTGGCGACCGTACAGTTAAGCGAGAAATCGTGATTCGAAGAAGAAATAATAATCTTGAGTTCATTGCTGATACACACCGTTCATACGACGCTCTCTAATATCCGCTAATGTTCTGGAAGGGACAAGACGGATATTGTATAAATATTAAACAACAGGATCCCATAACAGGTACTTCATTCGTTTTATAAAACTTAATTTACTATAAACATCATTACTTAATTTGAATTAATATTTATGAATGTATTATTACAGGAGCCGAATCAAACAAGAACGTTAGCTCGAAGGATTATTATGCGTATCGTCTGATGATTAGACGCGGTCAGGACAACGTCATTCTACGATGTCGTGAGCTTTGTCAACAATTCATGATCGACATGAATGTGAAGATAGAGAGCGAACGACTGCGGTACTTACGATATAATCAATAAAAGCTGCGTACTGAAGAATACATTCACTTGCGAGACGCTATTGTGAGCAACGCCGACACCGCCGAATTTGGTAACTCTGTCATTCTATCATCATCGTACATAGGCATTCCACGCCCCATGCAAGAATACATCCAGGATGCTATGACTTTCGTTCGCGCATACGAACGACCGTGTCTATTTATTACGTTTACATGTAATCCAAAATGCCGGAGATTACATCTTTGCTATTGGCAGGACAAAATGCAATACATCGTCATGACATAATAGCACGTGTGTTCAAACAAAAAAATAAAGTTTTTAATGAATTGTATCACAAAATTACATGTATTTGGTCCCACACATTGCTGGAT
Source organism: Trichonephila clavata (assembly GCA_019973975.1). NCBI lineage: Eukaryota > Metazoa > Arthropoda > Arachnida > Araneae > Nephilidae > Trichonephila > Trichonephila clavata. The sequence continues at coordinate 16,452 of BMAO01039420.1, read as the reverse complement.
GTATTCAGTTGAATGGCAAAAACGAGGATTACCTCATGCACACATTTTGGTTTGGTTAATCGACAAAATACGTCCTGAAAAAATCGATAGTATAATTTCTGCTGAAATTCCAGATCCGTCTACTGATCAATTATTGTTTGATATTGTTACAACAAACATGATTCATGGCCCATGCGGTAATCTGAATTATTCATCGCCTTGCATGGCCGATGGAAAATGTACAAAGAGTTTTCCTAAACATTTTACCAACTATACGATCACAAATGTCGACGGATATCCAATATATCGTCGAAGAAATACCGATAATGGCGGACAATCATTTACAAAATATGTCAACAACGCCGACAAGGATATTCACAATCGTTGGGTCGTGCCATATTCGCCTCTGCTGAGTAAAACATTCAATGCTCACATCAATGTTGAGTTCTGCAGCTCAGTGAAGAGCATCAAATACATTTGTAAGTATGTGAATAAAGGAAGTGATATGACTGCATTTCGTATTGAAAATACCAATGTGAATGCTCCTCCGGTGAATAACAACGATGAAATAACGCTCTACCAAATTGGCCGGTACATCTGCTCCAATGAAGCTGTTTGGCGTATCTTCGGTTTCCAAATTCATGAACGTGATCCAGCAGTTATTCATTTAGCCGTCCATCTTGAAAATGGCCAGTACGTATTTTTTACGAACGAGACAGCGATTGATCGTGCTATGAATCCACCAAAAACTACACTCATCGGATTTATTGTATTATGTAATCGTGCAGATGCTTTTGGTGACTTTGCACGGAAACTACTTTATTCAGAAGTACCACAATATATTACATGGGCTCAAACAAAAAATAGATGCCCCGCAAGCAAGGCACACCGATTGAGGCATGCCCCGGTTTATTCAAATCAAAAACCTTGGGGAGAGTATTTACAGTCAATCCAAGGCAGAATGAATGATTTTATTTGCGACTGTTGTTGGTTAATGTCACCGGCCCATTGTCATTTCAAGATATACGTAAAGTGAATGGACAGCAGTATCTAACGTATAAAGATGCATGACTTGCACTAGGCTTGCTGGAAGACAACAACCAGTGGGACTGTATGCTTACTGAAGCAGGATTGAACTGTACAGCAATACAAATTCGTCTACTGTACGCTATTGTGTTGACTACATGTTTCCCAGCCAGAGCAGATACGTTGTGGGATAATCACAAAGATTCAATGACTGATGATATATTGCATCGACATCGTACACACCGGCTCAACGATCAAACGATAACATTCAGCGACGCTATGTACAATGAAGCATTGATTGCTATCGAGGATATTTGCATAGTCATTGCCAATTTACCACTCATTCATTTCGGTATACATTCGCCAAATCGAAGTGCAACTACCTCAATGAACACTGAAGTAAATCGTGAACTGCAGTACAATATTGCAGAAATGGCAGCAATTATTACTCGCAATGTCCCACTACTGACGGAGGAACAAATTTATGACCGCATTATTCTCGCAGTTTCAGCCGGACAAGGTGGATTCTTTTTTTGGATGCACCAGGGGGAACTGGCAAAACATTCCTCATTTCGCTAATTCTCGCCAAAACACGATCAAATAATGACATCGCATTGGCTGTTCCATCATCTGGCATTGCAGCAACTTTATTAGATGGAGGCAGAAGAGCTCATTCAGCATTTAAGCTGCCATTAAATATTCAAAATAACCCAGATGCAGTGTGCAACATAAAAAAACAATCATCCATGGCCACCGTGCTGAAACAGTGTAAAATTATCATCTGGGATGAATGCACTAGGGCACACAAACATTCTCTTGAGGCGTTAAACAGGACATTGAAAGACATAAAAAACAATGACAAACTATTTGACGGCACTCTGTTACTTCTTTCAGGTGATTTCAGACAAACACTTCCCGTCATTCCCCGTGCAACGTACGCTGATGAGATCAACGATTGCTTTAAAAACTTGGGATTCCATGATCGTGCAGCCGCTCACAAGCCAAACATCACTCCACAGAATGCGAAGCATCGATTACAATGGTGTAGAGCTCACCGTCATTCGATTGTGGACATGTGGAAAACTGTTCTTTGGAATGATGAATATCGTTATACAGTCTGGTAGTCGGATGGACGCGTCTGGGTTTGGCGGATGCCAGGCGAACGTTTCTTTAGTGACTGCATTGTGCCGATTGTTAAGTTTGGTGGTGGAAGCAGAATGATGTGAAGGTGTTTCTCGTGGTTTTGCCTGGGTCTGTTAGTTCTTGTGATTGGAAACATGAACTCTGAGATGTATGTGGACATTCTGGACAATGCAGAAATCCCAACTCTATGACAATATTTCGGGGAAGGCCCATTTCTCTTCCAGTAGGATAACTGTTCCATTCACACATCGAGGCTTGCACAGACGTGGTTTGACGAAATGGGTGTTCAAAAACTGGACTGGCCTTCTCAGAGCCCCGAACTAAATCCCATAGAACACCTTTGGAACGAATTAGAGAGCAGATTACGTAGCCAGCCAAATCGACCAACCTCACTGCAATCACTCACTCCAGGATGTGGACGCCTGTGATGGACGCCTGGAAGGCAATTCCTATGGTCACCTATCAAAAATTGGGGGGGGGGGTTCCCAAACGTGTGCAGGCTGTCGTCCATGCAAAAGGAGGACCAACATCATATTAATATGTGCCTCAGGACGCTCTAAGTCCATACCACTGGGTGTCCGGATACTTTTGGCCAGATAGTGTATATATATATATATTTGAGAGCCAAACTAAAATTGTGATCCTACCTGCTTGTGTTCTTTACGTTTGTTCGTGACTATAGTGTAATTTTCGGAAACGAAAGTTCTGATTTCTTGGCTAAGTTTGCAACCAAAAAGGGATTGAATAATCAGTTAAAATCAATGCTGAATATAATACTGAAGAAATTAATGTCACTCTTTGGACACTCAATACACTCAATCAGCTTACTCTTTTCTTTCCAAGAAATTTTTCCGATCATTCCGCAAAGACAGTTTTTTGATCACTTTCTTACAAATTTTTAGATTACGCCTTTTCTTATTGGTTATGGTAATTTTAAAGTGTACCTCAGCAGATTTAATCTGCCCCTTCTAAATTTTTTGATTGCAATGTTGGTGGTGAGCAAAGTGTTGAACATCTTATCCTTTGTTCAAAGAGAAGGAAAAAATAACTGAAGGTTAAATTACTTTATCTTAAAACCAACTGGTCTCCAAAATTTTTTCAGCTTGTTTCAAGTAAAGCTTCATTTACCATATTTTGTAACTCCATTGATTTTATTTTGCAATCTTTTTCTGATTTTATAACTTCTTTGATTTGGTTTTGTTGCTTAATTGTTTTTTTAAAGAACCTGTTTGTCTATGTAACATATCTTTTTGTCATTTTATAAGTTTTGCAACTTTTATTTGTTATTTTCCCTTTATTTCATTTATCCTATTTTGTTTGTTTCACTTACTTCTATAATCGTCACGTAATGTTTGTGTTGAGCTGGAATTGTTTCAAATTTTTTCAATAAAAATAAATAATTAAACCTTTGTTGAAAGGTAAGTCTGCTGGTGGTAGTTGAACTTATTTCCGTATGACCTTTTGCTTAACTCATTTCTAAAGAACCAAAACAAGACACACAAAAATGTATGGATATGTAAAACTTAAACATAAGTTGAGAGTTGACAATATACTCCTAAGTCTAATCCTACTAAATTTTTTTTTAAAAATAATGTTACTTTTGAACACATGCACCCAACTATTTTTTAGACCATTTTGAAATAACACAGTTCACCAATAATGCTTTTTTTGCTCTAGTATGAATCTCTCAATCTTTTTTTAGTTCTAGTTTTGGCAGCGTAACTAAAGATGGTCGGCTTATGTCCGCACATGTGCAAGGGACTTGGTCTACTTCTTGGCTTGTGTGTGTGTGTGTGTGTTTGCTTTATTTTCTAGAGTTACAGGGAATACCCGAATTTTATAATCCCTTTTTTTATTATTTTGTTGCCTTTTAACTTGAAAACAGCATTTCGTTCTTCAATATAATTGTATTTTGTGTTAAAGTGTTCAATTCATACATTGAATTCTTTATTTGAATCAAAGGCAACAGTTGTTCCAGACATATCTGACACAGTTTCTGATAGCATTTTTTATCCAATTCGTAATGGTCGTGTATGCTTGTTTTTAAGTAGTGATGAATAGTTGTTAGTAAGTAGATTTATTCCTAATATTAATTAAAATTTTTATATGTTATATGTACTTATAGACTGAATTTTCTACACTAATTTTAATTTTTCTGTAATAAAAATTGTGTATGTGTGTGTTTTGGTTTTATAAATATGCGCAACATAGATTTCATTATTACATTTTTGCACTATTTTTTGGGAAAGTATTATGTTTTTTTTTCATCATACATAATTTTTAAACGTTGTGAGACATATCCGCAAACTTCCCATATATCACATCCAATTTTTACTTGATTTTTTTCACAGATTTCTTAGAAAAGTTTCTACTATTTAAAAAAAAAATATTTGTGTGTATGTTCCAATTGCTGATGTGTATTTTGTTCTAATAATATTAAAATTCTGTATACATAAAATGAATCTTTACTTGCAGATCATCTTGAGCAACCAAAAAAAATATATGAAAGTGATATTCTGTTTTTCTCCAAAAAAAGCAAAAAGTAAAAGAAAATCATTATTATGTATTATTTTCAATTTCACACTTGGATATTTTCACTCAAAACGCATACATAAAAAATATATAAAAAAATAAGAAATCTCTGTTTTTCTGTCTTGAGATGTAAAATTTTCAAACTCGTCTTCTTTAGAATTGCTATCACATTATGCAAAACAATCTCTCGCATTTTGGCGATCTTTTCAACAATCCTTTTTCTACCCGAGTGGTGATTCTGCTTCTAAGAAATCTAGAAATGTATCGCATTTATTCAAAAAGAAATTTCAAATTTCAGAAATACCGATTTTTTTAATAGATTTTGCTATCCTCTGTTTTAGGACTTTGTTTCTGTCGCATTATGCAGAAATAAATTCAAGACATTGGTGTTGTTTTCTGGAATTTCGTTCCTATTATGCTTTCCTGTTTCTCAGAAAATTATTTTTATCTGGAAACATACATGAAACGTGAACGAAGGAAATATCATTCTTATTTTTCATAAATATAATAATTCCATAATAATGTCATTTTTCTCACCCAGTTAACTTTTGACGAGAGAGTAATCACAGGCTCAGATAGTTCCTTACATGTGAGATTGTTTTCTATGAAATGAGTGTGTTTGATTTTTCTTATTTTTTTTCTTGTAGCGTTCGGTGATAGATATTTTGAAAATTCAGGTATTAAATACCCTTTCCTTGGATAAAAACATGAATAACGAATACTTGATCGTTAATGTATGAAATACGACTCGAAAGTTCGTTGTGAAATTGTGACAGACATATTTAATTTGCTTTCTGTTTGATATAAGTTTTTCGAAATATTAGTTTATGCATTTGAGTAACTTCAAAATGTCTTATTTATTAAATAACAAGGGAGAATAACCAGTCACAATAGTTTTCGTAATTCTTATTGCAGTAAGACGGATTCGAAATAATTAAAATTTAGTTAAAATGGGAGTGACTGATTCTGAACTTTATAAATATGTGTTGTGTTGTGACTAATGCCACCTTTCTGACGTAGTCAGATCGAGGCCCACAAAATTCATCATGGCATAGTGCTGGATTGTACGCCTGTCGTTAGCCGTAGCTTTGAGCACCATGCAGGTGACAGCACGTTTGGGCTCGGTTCCACCTCAATTTTAAGGGAGAACACCCTAGGGGTGGTCAGGGGCTTCGAATATCTTCTAAAATTTATTTTACATTTGATCATTAATAAATTCCGTGTATGAATTAGATTAAATATAATCTAACATCTGCATACAAAACTAATATTTAACGTTTCAAAATTTTCATAGACACTAGTAATAAAAATTACAAATCTTCGTATGCAAAACATTTTATTCAGAACTATTTCCATTCAGCAAAAGATTCAAATAGAAAATTCAAAATACACTCAATTTAAATTGGGCAATTATTTATATACCAAATCTCTTTTAAAATGTGCTGTTTTTAAGCATTAATTTTATAGAAACTTGGTATTTCTTTCTTTCTTTTAAAAATGCTTTATTTGCGCAATAAATATTACTTCAGACTAAACATAATTCAAGAATGCCGACTCATTCAATATGCAAGTAGTCTGGCTTCATTTTTTAAAAACTTTACTGATAGATTCACTTAGCAAAATTACTTAATTATGCAAATTAGTAAGTATAAAACTTACATATCAAGCATCCCTGGTTTAATAAATATATATGAAATAAGACTAAATGAGTTAACTCCCCCCTCTCTCTCTGGAAAAAAAACTGGATCTTTAAACAGTTTCTGAATTTAAGTATTCATATCAAAAGTGTATTTTTAAGTGTATACTTACGTTTTTTATCTAATACTATCTAAACCAAGTTTTAAAAATAATCCAGTATTACAATATACTTAAATCTCAATTTTAAAATAATTTACTGTAAAATTATTACATTTCATATTTCAAATAATTGTATGCAGAAGCATTTCTCTAAAACAAGACTCGTTCCTTCCCTTTTATTTTTTCTCATCTGTAGATTCAATTCCTTACAAGATGTGACACATGCATCCTAACACAAAAACGAGGCTAACAAGAGGACGGCACGACTAAGGAAATTCATTTGGTTACGAGACTTTGTATAATAGTAGTACTTCTTTTGGTAGTTCAAGCCTAAACGTAATTGCATCGAATGGTCAGTCAATGCGGAGAAAATAGCCTTCGAAATTAATACTTAGCTTATATACTAATTAGTTTTCGCCTGCTTCAGCGTTGTCCCGGCATAGACAGCAGCGTATTGGAGTACTACGCAGTCGGTCAGGGTTCGAGTCGGGTGGTCGGCCAACTTGCTGTTTTTATTTCTTTTTCTGCAGTTTATTTTAATATTTTTTTAGAATAAGTAAATTATTTTTTTTAAAAAATGGCTCATTGATTATAAGAAGATATTCTACATAATTATAGTGACTATTTTACTTTTTTAAGATAGAAAAACAACTAATATAAGGAGACAGAAATTACTTCGGTCATTAAAATCTAATTAATTGTATTTTTTAATTATTACTCTTATACCTAAATGACCATAAAATTTTTCATCAGTTTTCAAGAAACCTGTATTGATTAAGAGAAAAGCAGTTGTTTTTAAAGAGCAGGTGTTATTCTTTGATAAACAAGAAATTATTTTAAGTACAAAGAATGCTCTAATAAAATGAGAGATCAGTACGAAAACAGATTTCTTTTACTTCACTATTGCTGAAATTTTTTGGCAGTTTTACCACGGTCTTTACAATATGACCTTGTTAGTTTATTTTTGTATTTTTAAGAATTCGTAGTGTTTCGATATATATTGTTATACATAGATTAAATATAAAATAAATAGTTTGAGAAGATTTTATAATAAAGATGTCTATGAATGAAGATATTGTTACTTTATAAGCAATTGGTGTTGAAGCTGCTGAAAGATCTCTGAACGGTGAAAATTCAAAGTGTAGGTTAACAGATGCAATTGTGTATTTTAAAACCTTGCTTAAAAGAAATAATTTGGTTACTTCAAAATGCTCATTTCCATCTCTCATGAAACTATGTTAATGGGGGAGGAACTTTGAAAATACAATGTGGACATGTATGATAAACGATCAAGAGCTCATGCATGCTAAAGATGTATGTTAATAGAAGTATTTTTTGAATGATTTGAAGTCGATTCCTTATCTGTGACGAGTATGAGCCTGAAGAACAAAAGAAAGATAGAAAACATATCCCTTTGGATAATAAAATAAAAGTAGTAAATATGGCGAAAAAACATCCGACTTGGAGTATTAAAACGTTACAAAGTTAGGGATGTGGTCAGTTAAATAAAAGAACATTTATCGAAATAGGAATAAGCCATTAGAAAAAGAGGGAATAAGTTTGATAAATATACACTTATTGATTCCTGGACATTTGAACGCTTTGTTGAAGCAAAATAATATTTTCATCAAGTAACCACCAGGAATTTACAGCTGTGGGCTTTATCTGCAGCTGGGCAATTTAAAGATTTCGAATTTAAAGCTTCTGAACTTTGGGTGAAGAAATTCAAAAAGAACATAAAATGCGTCAACGAAAAATAACAAAACATGTGTCGCAAAAGGAAACAGCAATTTTGGAAGAAATTTTAGTCTTCAGAAACTTTTCGAATACGGACATTGCATTTGATGTTAAGTTTGATAAAGACTTCGTTCTTAATATTTATCAGACAGGTAAGTGGATAAAAAAAAATCATAACTTTTTTAGATTTTAACTGCAAAATTATTCAATTCACCTAACTCGTTTTATTTTCTTTCTTTTCAGGTTGCCAATACCAATTATCTTTTAATATGACTCTTGCACATAAGGGAAGAAAAAATGTATTTGTAAAGCGACAAGACATAAATAAAGTAACTCATTTCTATACAGCACAATATGCTCTGACTTTATCAGCGAAATTATTGCCTAAAGTATTTGTGTGTCTGCAAGAACCAACGTGTAAATTTGGCCCAAGAGTCAAACAAATTGTAGTGAATACTCAAAAAAATATAAAAACATCTTTCAAGTCTGGAAAACCTCAACAGGATTACATATTTACTTTCTTCAAGAATGTTTAAAACCTTACATGGGAAAAGAAAATTTTCTCTTTCTCGTCGGTTCCTTATTGGTGTTGTCAAACAAAACCTGAAATTCATGATGAATATTTTTTTCATTCTAATGCAGCTGCGCATTGGTATTTTAACCTTTGCAGGCTTAGTACATACCCCAGGAATTAGTATCACTTTTTAGAGTGGCACCATATAGATATCATTTACCGCAAGTAATTTTGACACCCAGTTTCTTCCCTAGAGGGGGGCACCTGGGCTCTGATGATGCAAACCTGTACTAGGATTTAGTTTTGCCGAGAGTAACCGAGCCAAACAGATAGGGATCTTTTACATGTCGTATAATCATACGACGTGGCCGCTGTCAATTTTCTGCATCATGAAAAGCTACCGACTTGGGGTGGGAGCAAACCCGCAACCTTGGATGTAGAAGGCCAGCGACAAACCAACCAAGCCACCCAGCTGTCTAGGATGACTATAAGCTGCCGACTTGTACTACTAAAGTTATTACTCTAAAATGTACTCCTATTGTTCAAACCTTGTGACGTTTATTTTTATATACAAGTAAAAAACAAGATATCAATCATTGGCATGGCCAAGTAATTTTAGCGCGTTTTTCACATGTTTGTATTTTACGATAATGCAACTAATGAACTTTTTACTAACAGAAAGTAGTGTACTGTACCACTCCTCTAAATGTACTACTATTGAGCTGAAAAGAAATAATGACTCAAATCTGTATCAGCACTATAAAAAAGCAAAAAAATTTTTTTTACAGAAGCTACAAAAGCTCGGACAAGGTGACTTAACTCCTTGTCTAGGCATAAAACTCCCTTCTTTGAATTTATTCTTTTAAGTTTAACAAGGGAAAGTATATGCAATTAATAATAACTTAACTACTACATTACTTAAAGTTTATTTAGCTTAACTATTTGAGAAAATTTTGTTATAAACTAGCGAAATTCAGGAAAATTTGTAGGAAAATTCGAAAAAACTATGGGGAAATTTAAATATGATTCGGCTCATCTAGGGCACAAATGCGACCAAATGCCAAAAACCCGAGATCAATTGGTTGCTTATTGTCTGAGAAAAAGGTCCGACAAAATATGGAACGAAGACGAAGACGAAATTTGTGTCCTAATACCGCTTTTGTTCAACTACGTGAAATACGCGCTAAAACTCTTACTACGTGTTTGGAAAATTCGGCCTGTTTAATCGAACAAAATTAAGAAATAAATTCACGAGAAGACTCTATTAAAAAATCAATCCATTGTTCATCATCAATTGTCATTGCAAATGCATGAAAAAAGAATTTGATATGTTTGGTCCACCTTAAAACTTTATGAAGTTAGAGAAATTTCTCGAATGTAAATGATGTTTGTTTTCAACTGAACTTCTTAGAAAACATTGTTCTTGCGGTATTTCTTATTTTTTAATTCTGCTAGATGTAAAAAATTAATTGTTTTTGAATATGTTTATGAAAATTATTATTCAGGTTTTTGTACGTAATAAAAACAAGTATGTAAGACAAATTCATAACTTATCACTTATATATTTTTTATTTAGCTTTACTTAATATTATTTAATTTATTTTTATTTCTACGTTTTGTTTATAAGTATTATTATCAAAGTTATTAGTTGTTTTGTAATTTTAAAAAAAGTAAAAAAAGCTATTATAATTATGTAAAATATCATTTAATAATCAATGGACTTTTTTTAAAAAAAATAAATTTATTTATTTCTATAAAAAAATAATAGAATAAATTAGAGAATCAAAAATAAAAACAGCAAGTGGGCCTATCACCTAACTCGAACCCTGGCTTGCATCGTGGTATCCTGATACGCCTCCACCTATGCCACAGCGACGCTGAAGCAGACGATAAATAATTTATATATACGCTAAGTATACATTTCGAAGGCTATTTTCTCCGAATTGACTGACGATTCGGCGCTATTACGTTGCGGGTTGAACACCAAAAAGGAGTACTACTATTGTACAAAGCCTCGTCCTGAAATGAATTTTCTTAGTTGTACCTTCCCCTTGTAAGTGGCTAGCTTGAAAAAGAGTGGAGTTGGAAACAACTGTTTTGGTGACGCCTTCCCACTCCCCTCCTTTAGTTAGTATTGTCTTTATCGATCCCGCCAGTTGTGAGTACAGCGTCATTGATTAAGCATATGCAACTGCATTTAGCCAGGTTAATGTCCAATCAACATTATTTATCTTGTAAATTTTAAGAAATAAGCCATAAAACATTTTAAATACTGACCAAGGCTTACGGAGATGAAACGTTTTCTCGTACACACGTGTTTGAATGGTTTTCAAGGGGAAGGGTCACTTTGGAAAATGATAAATCTTCTGAGCACCGAAGGTCAGCAATTACAGAACAAAGCATTGCCAGATTTCGTAATATGAGTGGTTTTCCACTTACATCACAAACATCAACGTTACTACATAGAAATACTTTAAAGACTTCGTGAAAAAATTAGGGAAACAAGGCCAGAAATGGGGAGTGATGGATAGCTGTTGCATCAAGACCATGTACCTGCTCACACGGCCTTAACTGTCAATCAGTTTTTGTCATCAGTTTTTGTTTTCAAAAACATTACTGTGATTGGGCAACATTATTATTCAGCTGATTTGGCCCCATAGGACTTCTCTTTTTATTTCCTACAGTTAAATCTTGCTTGAAAAGATTCCATTTTACATGAGTTGAAGAAATTCAGCCAAAATCGAAGAATCTCCTGAAGGAGAGAATGCATGTATTAGCATATATCTTTTCAAAATTTATCAATTTGTTTTTTTGACATTACTTCATCATGGAACGGAATTTTTATAGAATTAGTTATAATGCATACTGTGGTTACAGAAAATATTTAACCTTAGCGTTTGTTTAAAAAATTATTGAAATTCTCACTTTAGAAAGGATTTAACTGCAGACTGTTGATGAAAATTATGCTAATTAAGTAGATTTTTTTTTTCAACATGAAATTTTTTTATTGATTTTGAATATGGAGACTAATTATTTTGAAATAGCTCATCAAAATCTATCAATAATGGAACAATCTTATTTTGTAACATTTTTGAGATATTTGACTGAGGTTGCAGGATCAATTGTTGTAAAAAATCGCTAGAACATTTGTCTCAAAGAAGATTTTAAAGCAAACAATATTAATCTTTCTTTAAAAAAATATTAATATGATCAAGCTTCTAGGTTTTTCAGGATATGTTGCAGTATATAACATCTGTTTATAAAAATTTTCTCATTTAAACTAAATTTTAAATTCAGAGCTCATATTCGTTTGATCTTGATATACGTACGATTATTTCTAATCCAAACAATAATAATTGTATTCTCTTAATTGTCATGGAAATCCTATTTAATATAAAGTGGACTTATGATTTTATGTTTCAAGGTAAGCAATGTATTGAATCGATAAAATATGAATTTAACGTAATATAAAAGTATTGAAAACTATGTGTATTATTGTACATTTTAAATAGCTACAGACCGAGTTTTTGTTTTTCAAAGTATTTAGCTTATACTATTGATTTTTTAAAGTCATTAATATTATTTCTAAGCAAAAAAGCATAATATGCACAACTAAACATAATATTTTCAATAAATTTAATAATTACGTGTGCTCAAAACTGAAAATAAAAATGATGTATAAAATATAAAACCTAGTTTTATTATAATTATCAGTACTAACCTATACATTTTTACACGATTTGAGTATTTGAATGCATGGAAAGGATTATGATAATGTTAACGGATTTATTATTTATGTAAGTTGTAAGTTTAGTAAGAAACTAAAAACGTTGGGATAATTTATAAGCGGATTTGCAAAATACCAAAACTTTTTAAATTAGGGCACCCTCTATGATTATCTCTTAACATTTAATAGAAGACAAATTGCCAGAAAGGAAAAATAAACCAAAATTCTTTCACCCTAAAGGATTAAATGTGCTCGAGAATCATCAATTATATTCTCTTAAACCCAAAAGAGATTGTAATTCAAGATTTTTCTATTCTTTTTCCACTAATAATTTGAGCAATCGTACTTATAAATAAATCGCGAAAGGATTATATTACTAATTCTTTAGTCAATCAGGCGTTAAATTGCCTCTAATTTCCGCAAAGCTTTGTCTTGGGCTGATGATCGTTATTCAAAATATTATACTTAAAAACCATATTTAGGCCTAGGTGAAAAATAATAGTTTTGTCCGTGAGATTTTCGTAATTGCATTGGATTAGTTATTTTTTTTTACTTTGTAATGTTAAGTCTAATCCTACTAGAAGTAGCAATGAATTTTTGTATTGTTTTTTGAGTCCATAAGTAGATAAATATATTTTTCAGAATAAGAAGAATGATCATATATTTTAATTTTGACAAATATTTATTGCTAGTTTTATATATTACTTCCCAATGGGCAAAATATAAATCAGTTACTGGAATAAACTGAATTTATGCTTAAAAATTTACTATTTTTTCGAGATTGAATTTGGGTTTTTGGTTTAACGCATGAAAACGCATAAATTTAACAAGAATTTTTGCAAATGTTTCCCTTGATCAGGAAAATTCATTTTTTAGCAATACAGTTACAGAAGTATGCTAGCTCTTACAAGCATTTTTCAATATTTTTGTAGGAAACAAATGTATTAAAAAGGAATCATTTCCATTACATATTCTTAAGGCGATATTGTACCCTAAAAATCAGCTTATCTACATTTTTATTGGCTTATTTGATACCTCAAATCTTTATAAACATGCCTGCAAAATTTCAAAGCTTTATCTGCCTTTTTTATCAAGTTATTGAGCAATATTTGATGCTGGACATCAACTACCGCGCCCACATTTCAGATTATCTGCTAGATAAGATCCTGATAAAAATGAATTAATTATTTTTCTACCGAGCGTAAGTGAGACTGACATTATATATGCAGTAACAAGTAAATTCAAGAAAGAATTGTGCAATGCAGGCAAAAATCCCAGCTTGTGTATTGTTTATTGAAGAGCAAATGGATTTGGTCAAGATTTGAAAGTTGTGCGTACTTTTTATGATATTATTATGAATGAAATTAAAACTTCAAAACGGATTCTCCCAAAGCACAAATGCTAAATCTCATTTTGATAACTCAGATAATTAAAAATCTAATTCGCGAGAATAGAAAAGCTTTCCTATTTTTATCTATTTGTTTTGGTGATACTAGATACAGTCGACTAACGATAATTCAGACCTTCGACAATACGAACCTCTTAATAATTCGAAGTACATGCTCAGTCTCTAGAAAAACTCTTGTTATTTCGAACTGAAACAATACGTTTTGGTACACTCAATAGCTCGAAGTAAAATCCGTGGCTGGCCAGATAATTTGAAGTTATCTTCGACAATTCAAACACTCACTATCATGTACAGTCCTGTAGCTTACAAGTTTTGCGTTATATTGTCTCTAAGTGTCGCCCCTGTAACGTAGCCCCGTTGATAACCATCTGTCTGCTACCCCTTCTTTGTGATTTCTGGTTCCTCAGGCGAAATGACACTTTTATCGCTTTCCTTCTTCATGTGGACAATAGACCAACCACACCTTTTATTAGCCGTCCATATATTTCGTTCAACAAATGGCCTTGCTAAATATGTGTTTAGAAAGGATGGTCCGCTATTGTGAAGAAGAGATGCATAGGATTGTGTATGCATGTATTGAATGTAATCTTTTAATACACGGCTTTTAACTTCTGTATAATATGTGTACTTTTAAAAATACTTTAAAATAATTTTATACATATGTACAATTGTTGTTTCATTACATAGCTTTAAATTTAAATGTGCTGGAAAAAAATTTCTCTTCGTGTATTTTGAGAGTTTTTTTCTATCCACTCGATAATTTGAACTGTTGATAATTCGAAGTTTTTCATTGGTACCTCCAACTTCGAATTATCGAGAGTCTACTGTATATATCCCAAGTGTGCAATTTTTTATGGTGTAAGCAGTTTTATATAAATAAACTAATTAACATTTCATAAAAGTTTCAGACTATTTGATGAATATTATATCATGCTATTCATGGAATGAAAACTTTAAACTCATATTTATCTATGTTAAATCTTCGTACATATACAATTAGATTCAAAATCCTAAGTTTTTTTTGTATAAAGGAAGTATGGGTTTGAAAATTTTTTTATATAAGTTCTGATATGTATGTTTTGTAAAACTGTGCATGGAATTAGCTCTAACCTTTAAAGTACTTTTTTCTAAAAAATTTCAAAATCAAAATAAATGATTTTTTGGACAATTTTCAAAAGTTGAGCTATAAAAAAAAATTAATAAAAAATTAAAGAGCAGCAGCAGAAAAATACCCATGCAGAGTTTTATGTAGGTACTTGGAAAAAAAATTTTTGAAAGAAAAGAGACAAATTTAAAAAATCCTTAAAAATTTAAAAATGTTTTAAAAAGTTCAAAAAATTTAAATTTGCAAACATTTTGCAACAAATTAAAAGATTTTTGTATGGAATTATTATTAAATATTAACCTTTATAAAATACAATTAAAACGAAATATCAAGTATTAAAAATAAATTGATTTTAAACCTAACACTAATTTTTATCAACAGCATATTTTAAATTATAATACAGACAAATAGTAACAATTATGAAACAAATTTTCTTCATGTAGAAATAAAATTAAAAGATAATGTTATAGTTACTAATATTTATGACAAAAGAGAAGAATTATAAATTCAATATTGTAAAAGTACCTCATTGGAAGAGTAATGTAAAAGTTTTTATATTCAGAAATATTAGTATTAATTACATAAAAAAAAAAATTTATTGTTTAAAAAATTAGAAAAATAAAAAAAAAACTATTAATATTTCAATAAATATTGCTTTATTCAAAAATACCCAATTAATTTTATTGTAGTTATTTAAAAAAAAATTCTAAATAGTAAGGATTAAAATTCCTTAGAATAATTAATAGTTTATTATTATAAATTTATTTTTCCTAGATAGATATAGTTACCTCCATATTCTGATAAAAACATCAATTTTCTCTTAGTTTATTTTAACCATAGTAATTTTTAGTAATGGTAGTATGTATATACAAACCTTTTAATTATTTTTTTCTATTATTTTCATTCTCTCGCTAGTGCTACGATTCAGCCATTCCCATGCCTTGAATTTGCATTTGGGTCCAGAATTTGGTACCTCTGTATTACGAACCTCTATATTGAGAATTTTTCCATATAGCAAACTTTTTCCTAACTTAAAAGTCACATTTCACGATTTTCTTCTTAAATAACTTCGGAATAGCGAAATGCATTTTCTATGTGACGAAGTTTTTCTTGTGTGTTCAGTTTTTTCTCCCTATTTTTAAAGTATTTCTGGATATTTCTAATTCCCTTTTAACACATTTTATGCTGGTCATAAATCTTGAACTGGTTTAATAGGTGCTTAACTCAGCAAGATCAGTAGAATTCTGGGCGTTTCATCAAAGAAGTGGAATTCTTAATCCCTTTTGTTGAGTTCACTAGAAACATCTTTAATATCCCGTTTCACCCTCAATGGAGTTGTCTCGTATCTCAGTGTCAAGAACTAGTTTTCGTTCATTTTTTGAACTGATCAGTTGTGCTGGTAACTTCGCTTCTTGTAACTCGAAAATGTCAAAATGTAAGTGCTGGAGCATCAAAAAATTTTAATTCTTCAAGAAGTGAAACAA
>BMAO01039418.1:0-68398 GCA_019973975.1 Trichonephila clavata | reverse complement strand
ATAGTCCAGATTTTGCAATTTGGTATGAAGGTCACAAATCTGAATGTCAGATAATCATACAGGTTCCTCGTCTAGTATGGAAATGGAAGCTGCTGCAATTTTGTGGC
Organism: Trichonephila clavata; assembly: GCA_019973975.1. Taxonomy (NCBI): domain Eukaryota; kingdom Metazoa; phylum Arthropoda; class Arachnida; order Araneae; family Nephilidae; genus Trichonephila; species Trichonephila clavata. The sequence continues at coordinate 68,291 of BMAO01039418.1, read as the reverse complement.
AAAGATCCATCAAGGAGTGCAATATGTGCTACACTTGCATACTATCAGACGGAGATTCAAAAACATTCCAACATCTGATATCGCTGAACATTTACGGAAAAGATAAACAAATTAAAAAAGAAGAATGTATCAACCATATTTCAAAACGCTTAGGAACTGGTTTACGCAGCAAGGTGAAAAAGTGGCGAAGCAAAGGTGTTTGCATTGGAGGCAAAAAGGTTGGTAGTTTTAAAAGAAACCACAATAGTTAAGTTAACTAATTTTTACAGAAAAGCCATTAAAGATAATTTCGATGACGTAGAAAAAATGAAAAGTGCAATATATGCCACACTTTATCATTGTTCCTCCACAGACACCAAACCGAAACACAACAAATGTCCTGATGGCAAACTTTCTTGGTGTTTTTATAAAAGAGCTTTGGCGCATGGAGAATCCCCTCAAAGTCATTCAGTTATGAAGACAAAATTAACTGAGGAGGTTGTTGCGAAGATTCTTCCTGTGTACCAGAGATTAGCAAGCAACGAGATATTGTCCCAGTGTACTTCAGGTAAAAGTCAAAATGCAAATGAATGTTTGCACAGTGTTATCTGGAGTCACTGCCAAAAAGAAAGTTTCCAATCAAAGAAAAGATTGGAAATATCTGTTGTAACAGCAGTAAGTGAGTTTAATTTTGGTTCCTATTTACCTTGAGAAACGTGCATCAAAACACTTCCATACCCTCGATGCAAATTAGTGAAACGAGAGATGACCGCCGATTAAAGCAAAGTAGAACTAAAACTTTTCAAACTGCAAAAGACAAAAGAATTAAGAAGCGAAAAATCTCTAATACAATAGAAAACAAAAATTTAAAATCTGAAGGATTATCATATTGTGCTGGTAAATTTTAAGTGAATGTCTTGCCACTCTATGGTTTTTTATAAATATCAGCTTGGCAGATGCTATAACTTGAATTATTCAATTTATAACTAAATATAACAAATTTTAAAATATTTATTAGATTTCTACTGTAATAATCTCTTATATGTTTGATTTTCATGTAAGGGTAAGTAATTATGTAAAATTTTGTTTTATTATTTCATATTACACAAATAAATGTTTAAAATGTGTTTTTCTCAGTTCGTGAATTTTCTCTTTTCATGATTACGTAAAATGCTCCTTGCGTTTCATATTTCATCGTATCTCTTTAAAATTTGTACAAGTTATAAAAAATGATATAATTCACAAATTTGTGCATTGGTTTTGTTAAAAATTTAACGGATTATATTTTACGTTGTTTTGATTACCTCGAATGTGTGATAATTGGTGAAATATTTCATATAGTATAGAAAATGTATCTTTTTTTCATCAAATTTTATTCTGAATTTAAAATCCATGCACAGATATATTTAGTTATAGTTCATATACATATAAAACAAAAATTAAGAAAATATCTTAAAAACTAACGCGCAAGGAGCATTTTTAAAAAAAGTTTTAAAAATTAAAATTTTAAAAAAAAATCAAATTATAATTTATTTTTTTAAAAAAAATATTTAAATTGTGAATTATAGTGATCATCTACTATATTGATTCCAATTTCAGCTAATTAAGATAACAATTTAAGAAATTAATTTCAAAGGTCCACCGTCCCCTTAAAGGTCCCAAGGAGAATATAAAGGCAGTTATTTATGCATGGCCATTGTTTGGATATCAGTGATCTTTCTTTTTATTTCAGATGTGAAGGCATCTTTTACAGCTGAAATAAATTTTTATCAAAATAAATATCAAATCAAATTAATTTTTGAGGTAGCAGACATGTAACTTACCTCCTCAAAAGGTGTTTTGATAAATCATGCACCTTTTTTTTTGCCAACTTGTCTGTAATCTTATTTCCGAGGATACCATGATTGAATAGGGGTATCTTTGACAACTTTTTTGCTCTGATTGTGGACGTACTACAGGTGAAATCTACATTGTTTCACAAATGTGGAAACTGGAGCTTGGCAATATTTCTCAATGACCAGTATCACATCTTGAGAGTAAAAAAATACAGCTTGTTCAAAGAGCAATGCCCAAGTAGTTAAATATTGCAGGGAAGGAAAATTAAATGATATAAATTTTTTTAAGGACATGAAGGAGTGAAAATTTAAGTTAAAGTAAAATGGGAAAATTAAATTTTCCTGCTGTTGTATAAAGTAATGATTTCTTTTTCATTATATATAAATCAATTAAACAAAAATTAGTAATATGGTAATCATTTAACAGGATAATCTGTTGTATTTGTACATGTATGCAAAGTACATAATTTCTTCAAAAAATGTCGCCTGTAATTATATGTCTAATGCAATTTCATAATTCTAATTTTAGGATAAATTTCAAAATGCCTGCTCGGGATGCTGCTGTTATTGTTGCTTTACAACCGGCTATAGAAGATTTGATTATGTATGTTGCTACTGAACCTCAAACTGTGACTGACCCACAACCCATTAACAAGAAAATTGTGGATCTCATTGGAAGGTTATGTGATATAAATGCTGGAAAATTCCTTTTGGATGGAATTGATGAAGAAAAAGATTATATGAATGGGTATGTAATACTTAGTGTCAACTAATTTTTTTAAAACTTGAATATTATCTATTTCATTGTTCTAATCATAATAAACACCCAAAAATTAATTTTCTAAATTAAAATCAAGGTGTAATAACTTTGTTAAACATTGAAACAGTGATATTATTTTTGTCATATTGGATATGCTGCAATGTGCTGTCTTTAATTTCTTATGCATGAGATTTTGTTGCTCTGAATTAAATGTCATGTATATATCTTTTTATTCTTATTAAATTATGTACTCTTCTTGTACTTCAAAAAAAAAAAAAAAAGAGGGGAAACTACTTTGTTAAAAAATTATCAATTCTCATTATATTACAGATATAGTGATGTATTAAGGATGTAGTGTATAAAATTAAATTTAACAAAAAGATGTTCATTTCGAAAAAATTATAAAAATTCTTAGGAATTTTTTCTACATGTGGGATATTAATCTATTGCATTCTGTTTTTCTTTTTACACCCATTGAGTACAAGAAACTCCCTCCTTCCTACCTTTAAACCTAGTAAACAGTTTCTTTTTGGAAAAATTTTAAATTTTTAAAAATCCTATAATGAAGTTTATTTTAATTATTTGATTACAACAAATAAATACAATTTATTTAGTAAACCATTGCTGTTTCTTATGTCAGTACACTTTGAACTTTTAAATGGTCTCCTAATGATCCATTTGCATCCAGATTGCTACAGTACTATTTGTATTTATTATAAGCTTTTGAATTTCACTTATTACATTTCTAATCATCTATTTTTAATTAGGGTGGAAAGGGTCAGTTGAAATTAATAAATCTAGTGGAACTTAAATTTAATCTAGACAGTTGTGTAAAGGAAATAAGGAACAAAAGGTTATTCACAAGAAGTGCTGATGGAAACACTTTTAAGAACTTTGATTTGAGCACATAACAAAACAAAGAGGAATTTCAAATTTTCAGATATATCAAAACTATAACTTTGTTGTATTTTTCATTTAAAGAAATGTTATTTTTAACCTAAAAGGAACCTCAAATGCATTTTTGTGAACTCTTAAACAATTTGATTGTTAATTTTTTCATTAAATTTTTTTTTTTGTGTGCATTTTATAAAAGAAGTTTCTTTAATCTTTTAATTTTTAATTTTAGAGAAAGTTTCAAAATATTGTGATCTATAAATATCTTTTACTGTTTAATGCAATTAACAAATGAGAGCACTACTAAATTGACTTTGCTTAAAATTTAAATTCTTTGAATTCTGTTCAAATGGGTAGACTAATGATAATCTTTTGTTATTTATATAATTTTTAAGTATGAAAAAAATTAAGGGAAGAAATTTCAGTAAAACTTATAGTTTGGATGAATAATATCAAAACATGCTTCATTGTCTAAAATTGCTGTCAAAACCTCTTACTTTTTTTGTTTTTTCTTAATGATTTTACCTTATTACCTTTGCCCACTAATGTCAAATCAGCTTCTGGTCCAGATGCCAAGGATGTGTATGGGCATTAAGCATATCCAACTATTAATATACAACAAAAGATACTTGTATGTTCTCTACAGTTTAGGGAACCGATTGAAATAAAATCATTTGTGCAAAGACAGAAAAGTGTTGAAAAGACGTAAGTTTAGTTGCTGTTAAGATGGTCAGAGATTATATTAAAAATATAGGTTTCATTGTTATTTTGATCAAATCAAAAGTTAATGCAAAAGAAAAAGTTGAGTTCAAGTTAATGGAAAGTGATGACATATTTATTTTATGACAATAGTAAATTAAGTTACAATTTACTTCCTATCAGCTAGTTACATTTTGCAGTTAGATTAGACTAGACTTTTAGTTTTCTTGTTGGATTAGATAGAAAGTAGCTTGATAAGCAAGGAAAAGAAGGAAGTTAATACGTAAAAGAATTTTTTTAATCCTGTAATTATTGAAAAACATAAATAACATAACACTGGTAAAAAATTAGAAAAAATGGAACGGATTATGGTTAAATACAATTCAAGGTGATGTAGGCATTGCAGCTAAACTTCAAAACTATTGAACAAGATAAATACACCATATTTACAATTTAGAACTGTGAATGGCCATAGGTATCCTAGTGGTTAGAGCATCAGACTAGACCGTAAGGCCTGGGTTCGATGCCACCAAATACCCTCTGAGTACATACGGAGTACATGCTCATTAAATCAGTGGGTCCCAAAGTCTTGTGGGCAGTGGCAGCAGAAACCACGAGTGCAGGGGGCTGGAGAATATTTCCCTCCCCTCCAGTTCCAGCCTAAATTGTGGTGGTGGAGATAGGTGGTGTCGCCATTTATCATTAAGAAGTCCAACCTGTCTCACAGGCTCTGGCAACTTTCATTCCTTTCCTTCGGAAAGGACATGACAACAGCAACAACAGAACTTTGAATGCTTCAGGAAAGACATAACATGCTTTCAAAAATTCCATTCAAGATGTAAAATTTGTAAGTGTATTAAAAATATAGACTAGTTTTATATCTTTCAGAATTCTTCCTTTATCGACACAACAGTCCTAGGTGGGCCAAGGCCTTCTCAAGAACTCTCTTCCATTCCGATCTTTGCTTAGCGACAGTTCTCCAATTAGTCACTCTTAGAATCTTTAAAATCGTCCTCCACACAATCAGCTTATCTGAATTTGGGCCTACCCCCGTTCAACAGGTTAGAACGTCTAGGATGAGGGATCCATACAGCGGATGTGGATCATTTTAAATCCAGAGTAACCTTCTGTAGATATAGTCAAAGTGAAATTCTTAGTAAGCCCAGTGACATTTCTAAGAGATGGATTGAATATTTTAGTGACCTGCTTACTACTAACCATCCAACCTGTTTTATTAATGGTATCCAGCAAAGTCTGACTAACATCCAGGAGTTGCCACCCACCTTAGAAGGGGTTGAATTAGTACTTAAGACCCTGAAATTAAATAAGGCTGCCGATCCTGATCGTATTCCAGCTGAACTTAAATTTGGAGGATCTTTAACAACAAAATGTATACATGATACCATCTTGGCAATTTGGAATGAAAAAAAGCTGCCTTCAGATTGAACTTGGGGCATTTTGTGTGCAGTTCATAAAAAAAAAGGCGACCCCATCTACTGTTGTAATTATTAAGGTATTAGTCTTTTAAACTGCATCTATGAAATATTTGATCTTCCTTTTTAATAGATTGTCACCTTTGGCTGATGATATATTTAGAGAATACCAATGTTGATTTAGAAAGGATAAACCTTGTGAGCAGCAAGTCAGAAATGTTGTGAAACAGGGTCTTACTCTTGCTTGTTTCCTTTTTAATTTGGTGTTCAAATAGGCTATTCACTACTCCGGCATTAACACTAAGGATACCATTTTCTCCAAGACCATGTTTCAGAATTCTTAGCTAAAAATAATTAAAACTTTGTTGTATATTGTTCTTATATCTGCTATCAATTAAAGAGAGATAGAAAAATGGTTTTCTCTTACTGTTATTTTTAGCATTGTACAGAATAAAAGTTTTTGAAGTGAAACTTCTTTAAGCGCTAGAGTGAATGGGAAATTTTCCCAGTTTTTCAAAACAGTGAAAAAGCGAATGGAAGTAGTGATCCCCCCCCCCATCTCTTGGAAACGTCACCATGGTGAGGAGAAAGAGAGCAGGGGGGGGGGTACACCGCATGACTTGCGTCATATCTGTTAAAAAGTTGGACGATTGCTAAGGGGGAATTGTGCATTAAAGGTATAGAGTAGGGCATCTTGCTGCTATGGACGAAAGGCATTTAAGTATTGGTGACATTAATTGGGGTACCCTTGCTACTGTTATAACGAATTCGTGGGGCATATTTTCCTAGTTTTTATGTAATAAAAACAAGCTATTTTTAATGAATAAATGCACCCAAAATATTACCATTATATGGCTCTTCCCGTTATGGTAGTGTCTGGGGCATTGTGTATATGTCACTAATGTTAGCCCCAGAATTGCTTAGGGTAGCGTCTTGTAAACAAACACTGTGACTTCTGTGAGTGATGTATCAAATTTATATTATCAATTTTTATTTCCATTGAATTAAAACTAATTCTAGTCAGAATACCTAGAACAAATGCAAAAAGATGAAAAGAGTTTTATGAAGGGGGGGGGGAGGAGGAAAACTAGCAGCAAGTCCAGGCGAAAGTCTATATATCACCAGGTAGTTCTCTCGCAACTTTTATCATCTTTATCCATAAAGTTTTAGTGTACACACCAGAGACTGTTGCAATCATTGGATCCGATGATGATTAAAAGCCGATTATCTTAACTGGAGACTAATGTTAATTTTGCTTCAGAAGAAGCAAAGCCACTTATTAAATTCTTGAAACAGACACTGAATTTGACAATGAATACTGATTCTAGAGAAGGAAAAACAATATACAGAACTGCAATTGATGCAGTTTTCTTGATTGACCACAACCGAGGATTTTTATATCTTTAGTTACCACACACCTGTTGTGTCTTTCATGGAAAACGATGATACAGAAAATTGAACAAAAATGTTTTTATACGCTAAATGAAGTTCGAATTTTATTTGATTAAAGTAAGTTCTCTCAGTAGTTTAATATAATTAGATCTACTCCTGCGTTTACGGCCAACGTTGCCAAAGAGGTTTCACTTCTATCATGTGGCTTTCCATGTTCTTTTTTTCTTGTTAGCATCTTGTACAATACTGCAAATGTACGGTAGTGCCTTGTTATCTAACATCACACCTCATCACTGGAAAATAACTGCTATTTTTTAAAAAATCTTTATTAATAAATTGCATGATCATATCATTGAATTCTGTCTATTAATTCATTAAAGGATATCTTAATAAAAATGCACCCCTGAAAGAGAACTTAAAATAATGATTTACGTACATATACAAAAATATATTGGATATCATTCTATTGTTTTTATGATGTAAACAAAATAACTTTAGAATAGTACAATTTATTCCTAGAACATGTTATTCTTTAAATGTAATTCTGTGATTATCTTTTTTAGACCACCTAGGAAAATGCAGCGTTTGAGTGGAGGTATTGCTAGAGGAGGTTTTCCAAGAGGTTACAGTGCAGGTGGTCGCTTTACTTCTGGTTCAAGTTATGGAAGCAGAGGTTTTGGTAATAGAAACAGCGGAAACTTTGGAGGAAGAGGTAGTAGAGGCTTTAGAAATTTTGGAGGTGAAAGTTTTGGAAGTGGGAATTATGCAAATAGAGGAGGTGGAAGTTTTGGTAGTGGGAATTATGCAGATAAAGGAGGTGGAAGTTTTGGGAGTGGTAACTATGAAAATAGAGGAGGTGGAAATTATGGTGGTAGGGGAAGTTATGGAAATAATTCAAGAGCCAGTGAAAGAAGTACAGGTGGCTTTGTTGGATTTGAAAATCAAGGCAGTATGAGAAATCTGGATAAAGATTATAATAATCAAGATGGTGGATATGGAAATCAAGATAGGGGTTTTGGTAATCAAGGCAGTGGATATGGAATGCAAGATAGAGGTTATAGTAATCAAGGTATTGGATATGGAAGTCAAAATAGAGGTTATGGTAATCAAGGTGGTGGACTTGGAGGTCATGGTATTCAAAGAGGGGGATTTGGAGGTCATGGTAATCAAGGCGGTGGATTTGAAGGTCAAGATGGATATGGAAACCAAGATCGAAGCCTTGCTTATCAAGGTGGTGGATATTTAAAACAAGAAAGCAGTTATGGAAATCAAGGAGGTGGATATCGACAAAGTAGTGGAAATTACTATGGTCAAGATAATTTTGGTGTCTCCCAGAATGAATGGTAGATCTTTTCATTATAAACTTAGAAAACATTTGATGTAGAAATTTATAAATATTCTCTCTCTCTCTTTGGATTTATTCCAGAATTTAAATGACCATCACTTTCATCAAAATTATATTTCAGTGCTGTAACATTGTCCTGTATGCATTATTTGTTTATATTGATTTGTGTACAATTCTTTTTAGTGAATTAAAACAAATAATAAAAAAAATTGTAATCATCATATTTTTATCACATAACACTTTATTATTTTCATGATTAAATTAATTTTATTTAAAGAGGTGTTGAAGTGAAATAGAGCTTTTGATTAATTGAAACCATGTGATAATTTCAAAAAATTAATATTCTTAAATTTTTGGTAGTTTGGTTTAACAATTTCTGAAAACAAGCAACACTTATGAGAAATAGCTAATAAGATGTTAAGAGTGATTTTGAATGTACTGCATAATTTTTGTTTAGTAAAATATCCCATTGTGTGAATGAAATAAAATCTTGCTTTGTCACATAGTTAGAAATTTCGTAAATTAAGTGAGTCATTGTTAGTATTTGCTTAAAAAACAGTTAACAAATTAAACAAAACATTCCAGGCATCATTTGCAATATGTGCTTGTAATCCAAAATACTTGTATAATTAGTTTTAAGTAATCTTTAATGTCAAGGTTTATTATTAGTACCTTAAAGCCAAACATTCTTATTGATAACCTGTCTTTAAAAACAATTGAAGTTTTTAAATGCTAACTATATTGCCTAGTTAAAAAACAGTGAAAATGTATGTTTTATTTGTTAAATTAGTTTGGCATGCCACAGCTAACAGGTTGCCGACCCCTGGTCTAGATATATACCTGTCTCTTAGAAGTTTTCTACTTTTATTCCTATTAATAAATTAACAGCAATAAGTGTGCAATATTGAAAAGCAAAAAAGAGTACTATATGATTCATGTACTGAAGATTTATTCAGTTGTAATTATAGGTATGTAATAATTTGTTTGACTTTCATTTTTGTTAACCCCTTAACTGTCGAGGGAAAGCTACTAAAATTCACCCCCAGTGCCACCGTTTTTCCTACACGCATGGGTTGTTATGCTGTTTTCTGGGGGGGGGGGGCAAAAGAGGAGTGTTTTTTTTTTTCAACCTAAAAATTATTTACTTTCATTTTAAAAGTATCAAATAAGATAATGAAAATACTAAATGTCTACAGGTACATTATAATAATAAAAAAAGTATAACTTATCTGTTGTGTGATATATTAGGGTAGAACACATAAACAGCATCACATTCCGTGCATTCATCGTGAGATTCACGATGAATATTTTTCCTTGCACAAACACACTATTACACACAGTAACCGAAAATAAAAGCAAATGAAGGATAGAAAAGAGTGCACTCAAATGAAAAAAAAAACAATAAAAACTTTTTAGCTATGAATTTCACTGTTCCTAGAATGTACCTTTTCAGATTCCTTCCTCATCTTTTTTCCGAAATAAGTAAATTCTTTGCAAACGTTGTCAATGTAGTTTTATTGCATTCCAAAGCCATGAAACTAGTTTTAAACAGAACAGCACAATGCAAAAAGTCATCCTTTGGAAGGACGAGTATACATGTCTGGGACACTAAACATAACAGCTAAGCAGCATGTGTATACACAGGGGAAATTAACTAAGTAGCAGCTCAATTCGAATAAACGTCACAGTGTGAAGATAGCTGATATAAATATATGTCAAAATCTTGATGTTGCAATATGAAAATAAGGAAGACCAGTTCAGATATTAGTTCATACTACTCATTTTTATTTATTATACAATAAGCTTGTATAGGCTTAGTTAAATAAACAACTTAATCTTAGAGGAGTTGAAAATATATAAAGGAAATAATGAATACTTCATTTATTGTGCTTGATATACAATATTTCCAAACATGTTTTTAATGTAATAATAATGCCATTGTTTTGACTATATAAGATTAAAAAGAAAATTTCCGTAATGATTTTCTAAAAAAAACATTCTAAATCTCATCTATTATACTTTTTTCCTTAAAAAATAATAAACATTTTGAAAGTTATTTTTTCAAAATATCACATTTAAAAAAAAATAAAATGTGTATTTTATTATTTGTAGGCATTAGTGTCAATCGTCAAACATTTGAGGGAAAAAATAAAGTTATGTGAAACACATTTTTTACTAAATAAACTTTAAAAAATGATAAATGTTGTGATAACAGTATAAATACATACATGTATATATATATAGTCAACTCTCAATAATTCAAACCTTTGATAATATGAACCTCTCGATAATTTGAAATATATTCTCAGTCCCTAGAAAAACTTAGTATTTTGAACTAAAACAATACATTTTGGTACACTCAATATTTCGAAATAAAATCTGTAGCTGGCCAGACTACAACACGCTATAATTCGAATATATCTTATAAAACTCTGAACAATTTGAACACTCACTATCAAGTGCAGTCCAGTAATAAACAGGTTGGAGCTTACAAGTTTTGTGTTGTCTCTGCGTGTCTTCCCTGTAACATAGCCCCTTTGAGGACCAACTGTCAGCTACCTCTTCTTAGTGTTTTCTGGTTCCACAGGCGAAAATACACTTTTATTGCTTTCCTTCCTTTAAGTGGACAATAGACCAACCACACCCATTGTCAGCCATCCATATCTTTCGTTTAGCGTGTGGCCTTGCCTCAAGTGTTCAGAAAAGATGGTCCGCTATTGTGAAGAAGAGATGTGTAGGATTGTATATGAATGTATTTTTAACCCACAGACATTTAACTTATATATAATATTTACACTATATAATATGTACTTTTTAAAAATACTTTAAAATAATTTTATACGTAAGTACAATTGTTTTTTCATAGTTTTAAATTTAAATGTGTTAGAAAAATTTATCTTCATTTAATTTGGGAACTTTTCTATACCCTCTTGATAATTCAGTTTTTTATTGGTCCCTACTACTTTGAATTATCGAGAGTAGACTGTATATATTTATTAGATTTTCATAAATATAACAAGTTTTATGATCTTTTCTCCCCACATATTTTTGTTAAATAAAACACAGGATATTTTTGAAACAATTCGAGCGATAATGCATGCAGTGTTGTGAATTATGGACCAGGTGGTTTGAGTGGGTGGAGCGTAGTTTGACACCACGGTCAGACCCCACATGGTCTCTCTTGGCAGAAACCATAAGTAACTGATTCTGCCTCAGTCTTAATCTTGAACTTGGCTTCGGTATAAATGAGATGTGCTGTTGTTTACTCGTATATTTTAAAACAGAATCTTGTTCTTGGCTTCAGCATACCAGGTGCCATTGTTTACTAGGTATTTTATCTCGAATATTAGAATTTATTCTCTCTATTTTCAGTCTGATTTAATTTGTTAAAGATTGTTAACTTTATTGTTGAAAGTTTTATTACATATAAATCCAGGAAAAAGACAATTCTAGGACTCCAGAATATTATTATTTATAACACCACACACATGCAACAGTATTTAATTTATGCAGAGTTAGGAAATAGAGGACAAGAATATAGATTTACAGTTTTATTACTTATTAGTTTTGCATCATTTAAGTTACCTGACTACCCTAAAATTGTAAATTTGCCAAAAATTGACATTTTTTTATGATTTTATTTTATAGTCCATCTTAGTTTTATAAAAATACTAAGTTTATTATTTTCCGTTCACTAGAACAAAAACTACAAGTGTTTTAGTAAAAGCAGATGCCCCCTTTACTTAAGCAAGATGTCGTGCATTAAAACGCATTTTGCTCGAAATGTTTCTTTTTAAAATGCTCAAACGCAGGGATAACGATTGCTCAAAAAGTTTTGAAAATAATTTACTGAAATTTTTTGTGTAAATACTGTTTTATAGTAAAGTTGTCGCTAGCAGTCGGATATATATTTTAAAGATATTTCCTAACATAAAAATAAACAGTATGATATATAACTATTTCTTCAAAAAAAATTAAACCTTCAGACTTATCAATCGCTGTTTTATTACAAAATTTACAGTCCCTTATGTTAATATAATCACTGTTTTTTTAATCAATTTCATATAATAACTAAGATAAAGTGCTCTAGTTTTGGTAAAAATTAAAATATCTCTTATCTTCAGGTCATTTCAAAATTATAAGAGTAATCTAGAGTGAAATGAAATGCATTTCAGCAAACTTCTTGAAAAAAAAATTAAATTTTGTTCTTAAATTTATATAAAAATACTTATACATCCATTGGCAAAGAAATGTTAAAGTTTTCAAATTATATAAATATATCTTCTGAGTGAATTAACACAGAAAATACACTTGTGGGTGTTGAATTAATTATGTATGTTGTATTAAAAAGTATCGAAAACAATTAAGCAGTGTTATACAGAATAGGGGCGTAGCTACCACCATATCAATGATACGGAGCCCAACATGTCTAAGTAAAAATTGTAAAATGTTATCAATTGTTCCATTAACAAATCTCCTATTTCCAAAAATGCCCCCCCCCCTCAGGGTTAGCTACGCCAGTGATGCAGAAATTATTTTGATGCTTGTAAAATAAAATGTATTTATGTACTACGGATTGCTGTGGCTCAGTCTGGTTCGTTTTGCAGTTGGAATGCATTCCCAAATGATGTTTCCATGCAAATCTTCCGATAATTAATCAAGAGCTTTGAGCGATTCTATCTGTGAGCAACTCTGTGCTTACAACAAACACAATAAGTTTGTATTTCTGCAGTACTTTACCAACACCTGGGTTGTTGAATCTACACATGCCGAATACTTTGGAAATGTTGCACGCGGGAGTTTCCATGAATTGCATGTTCAATGGCAATTAAATCTAGAGATATTCGAGTTAATAATACGATCGGGAACTGATGTGGAATTGTAAAATATTTCGTGTTGCGTATATTGCTTTTATGCCCAACAAATGATGCTGCTTTTCAAAATTCATGTTTTTGCCTGCCACAGGTATAAAATCTATATAATAGGATTCTCGTTAACTCAAACCTTCGATAACACGAACCTCTTGCTAATTCAAAGCAAATGCTCAGTCCATAGAAAAATCTTGATATTTCGAACTAAAACAATACGTTTTGGTACACTCAATATTTCGAAGTAAAACTTGTGACTAGCCAGATTACAACACGCGATATAATTCGAAGGGATCTTATAAAACTCGACAATTCGAAACTAGCGCCTGAATACTGAATACAAATGAGCTGGTTCTATTAGTGAGCGGGTGGGGGGAAGGCGAACTGAAGCTAGGGAAAGTAGGGATTAGGGAAGATATTTATCCCGCCAAAATTGAATAGCTATACTCCGTTTCACCTCAAGTTGGCAGCGTTAGGAAGGGTACGATAACCGAATCACAGCCACTGCCGGGTTACTCTAGGAGAAGAGTGTGACTAAACGAATAAATATCACTATATTTGGCGAGTGGAAAAAAATGCTCTTGGAAAAAAATTTTCGTTAAAATTGTAGGAGCTTTTTTTTTTTTGAAAATCGTATAAGCTACTTTTTTAATGGAGATATTTAAGATTAAGGAGAGATTTCAATATGTTTAGAAATATTGATGAATAAACTAGCAAAACTTTTCTCAAACAAAATCTCAATAGTTCTCAACATATTGATAGCAACGTTGTTTAAATGAAAAAATACCGTTAAATTGTAATTCATACTTTCATTAACTTGATTTTTTAAGTGACTTAGGCCACTTTCAAAATAAACGGCTCATTTTTCTTTAATTTTCATTTATTACATCCGCTTATAAAATATAAATTTCTATCTTGTTTTTTAAGAATTAATCGCCTTTTCTCGGTTATTACTATTTTAAACCCGTTTGTAATAATTATTCACATTACATGTATAAATGCCGTTTATGTATGTTAACTTAAGATATACAGAAGCATACATTAAAGTTTTGGGATTAATTTGAAAAAAAAAACTATCAACATTAAAACTTATTATCTTTTATAAAATTTATAGTTTATCTGAAAAAAATATCTCGATGCATACTTTAAAAATTATGTTACTGACATTATATGCAAAGTTTATGTATTCAGTTTAATATGCATAACTTTTAAGGAGAAAATAATTATTTAACAAAATTATTTATTTTGAAATTTAGACCTATATTTATTGTAAAAAAGTTCCATTAAAAGTTTTTAAAGGGACAATGCTCTTTTATCAGGTATTCCTAAATCAAATTATATATATATATGTATATTTAACACTTCATGTAAGAAGCGCTTAGAATCAAAATGAAAGCATAACACAAGAACAAATTTACATTAAGATACTTCGAGAAAAAAGATAAGGAGCTATTTATATAGTGTATATTTTTAAAAACACTGTCAAAAAAAAAAAAAAAAACGTGACATTTGACTTAAATAAGGTGTGTGATTTAAAATGTTAAACCAAAAATTAAAATTGTGGAACCATTTGCCTGTGTATTAAATATTATACACACACTCATGTTTAAAATGTCAAAAAAAAACAAAAAAAACAAGAACAAAGATAGTAGCACGAGATATCAAAATAGTACATATAAATGATAGCAAAGCGAATGGCGTTGATTTGGCGGGAATGCTTAGGTAACTCTGCCAAGGATGTAATCTTAAAAACCGGTTTTTATCCAAGTGAAGTTTCATCAAATTGTTGTTTTTCAACTGTATTCATTCACAGGTATTAAGGAATAAATGCTTTTAAGATGTGAAAACTTAAAATATATCCTTAAAATCACAATTTCGATAATACACGATACTTTTTAACAATTTTCTATGCATTTGCTTTCATTTAAATTCCAAAAACAAGTTGGAACTATTTTTCAAGCGGATTGTTACATTTTCTACCCTTCCTAATGCTGCCAACTTAAGGTGAAACGGAGTATAGCTGGTGTGTGCGCCATATTGTTGTCTGTTGATTTAGAATGATAGTTGTAAATATGAGCAAATTTTTTTTTTGTGTAAATGATTTTTTTTAAAAAAAATATGGCAGATGATTCTGTAAATGCAAATGCTAAAAACACAGAAAAAAATATCGTCGATTGATTTTCGCAGCCCTGAGCGAATTATTTGAATCTTTCGGTCCCAGTGGTGTCATGAAGAATTCAGACTTACAAAAAGCAGAAGCTAGCCAATAAATACTAGGTAAGTTAACGAAATAAGCATTTACTTTTTAGTATCTATTTCTGTTAATTTGTTATTTAGATAGCATGGCTAAATGATGAAATATACCTTTCTTGCAGAACTCGTTGTAAAACTAAAACTGCATGAAAAAAAGAGTTCTTGAAGAGAAATGCCAATATATCCTATGTAAGTAGACTTTAAAAGCATTCAATTTAACATCAGTTTATTTTAAGATGCATTAAATGCTCACTTGGATGTGGGAATCTTTAGCCTGAGATTAAATTTCATATGTGCAGATTCATTATATGCATGGTTGCCAATTAGGTTTTCCCTTGCCTATGAGTGGATGATTGTAATGTGGAGGATATTTGTGTAACTAAAGAAATAGTACACCAAAACACTTTTGGATGAATATCTTTTTAAAATATTGATTTGTACTCTTTTTTTTTATTCCTACAATGCGGTGACATACAAAAAAAACTTTCGTTTTAATCTTGGTTTGTTTTTTTAAAAAAATATTCTATTTTATTATTGTTGCATAAAAATAGCTCGTAGTTATACAAGATAAAAAGTTTTCAAAAATTGGTTATCGTCAATATTAGTAAAGGTAAATCAGTGTAAAACATTACAAAAAATGTTCCTCATTCAATGGGGCAGTATATCATAAAGCTTTTTAAAGATTATAATAGAAACTAATTCAAGAAAAGGACGTTTAAAATAGTTTACACAAGTTTCCATTTATTGTTAGTAAATTTATCAAAAGTTATTGTTTGAGTCTGCAAAAAATTCTGTAGAATTAGCTGAAAGATTCACCATTGTTCCCCAATTTCTACCGAAATTGAATGAAGAGTATTCCTATCAGTCAGATTACTCAAGACTGTAATGTTGTGCTAAAAGAAGAGTTTTTGTTTGGAAAGTAGAAAGCTTTTTTAGATTTTTCTTTGCTAAATCCATGATAAACAAGTCTGAAACTGAAACATATTAGAATAATTTCCAATTTGCAGATGAACAAATTCAACATTTTTGGCTCCAGCAAGTATATAATAGTGTGAAGAAGAATAAGCAAGGAACTTAATCCTAAGAATTTTGTGGGAACAGTGAATTGTGGAGGTATTCTTGTGTGTGAGGAGGGATGTATGTCAGCTTCAGTATTAGGTAATTTGATATGTATTGATGGGGGGGGGGGGTATTAGAAATTGCAAGATCTTAACAACTTGAAATTATCTGCTTAAAATTTAGGTATTGGTGACAACTTTATATTTTATCAAGATAAGAGTCCAAGCACACTGCTTTTAATGTATGCCTCTGTTGGCTACGGTAGCCTGTGGCGTGTCATGAGTAAGAGCCTAGTACACACCACTGAAGTCCCGCCATGTAGGGGAGCGAAGCACGTAAAATCTGTCAAGAGCTCGGACATCTTCCTGTTGGTGTAGTGTGGAAGTTAGGAGAGGGAGGTTCCGGCTAAGGTGTTGTCCTCGTCACTTGACCATGGTTCAAAATTACAAGGCCCATTGCCAAAAGACCTCGAGTAGCTGAACAGTGTGACGTTAATATTCACTCACTGGTGTGTAATTGTCCCAAGGTTTTGAAAAACCCACCTCATTCATCTAATTTAAATACTAAAGAGTATATATTAAGAGAGTTTGAAATTATATAGATTAAGAAGACAAACAAAATGTGAACTAATATCAGTAATCTCTAAAGAATTGAGTATATTGATACAGAATTTACAAAAGGAAATGGTGAATTTTTGGTGAAGTTGTCGAATCGGCCACCGGTCCAGCAAATTTTGAAAAATCACCAACTTATCGCGTTTTTACGCCGTGATCTGACTTCTTCCTCACTGTTACAAAACCACGAGGGTTGCCAGATTTGGAGCAATTATTGATTTGGCGAAGAAACACTTGGCGGGATAAGTGGCCGATTCGACAATTCAACCGAATTTTTTTCAAATCTATGCTAACACATTTAAAAGCTATTGTGAACACTAAAGGATATCCTACTAAGTGCTAAATTAATAATAAAAAATAAAAAAAATACAAATAATTAAAACTATTGTGAGATTTTTAAGTTTACCAAGATTTTTATAACAGTTTTTATTTATTAATTTTTCAAAATAGTAAGTCACAATTTGTTTTACAAATTGGTTTGATTATTCCATTAAGAACAAGTTGCAGATATTACTTTAAAAGATTATAATTCTGATATATTAATTTTCATATGTTTTATAGAGATTTGTAAGTGTATGTTCACTTTTGGAGTCACTAACTAAATGATGAAATATATCTTACTTGCAGAATGGTGAAATTAACAACAAACTGTGCCTTATCCATAGTTTCAAGAAGTACATTGCTTGATAATCTCTTTGATTCAACAAAATTAAACCAATGTTTGAAATGAACATCTTTGTGACTTTTCTTTTGAGTTAATTTGATTATCATTCTCCTATAAAATCTTCTGAAATTTAATGGGTACTTGCATATTATCGCAACCTGTTGGCGACATTATATGAAATGAAGCATATGGTTGCACACTTGGTGAGTTAATTAGAAGAGTTGGCGATTGTTGTGATAATACATAATTACCTTTTAATGTTTAAAATTGTAAATTAAACAATGTTATAAACATTTAGGCTTAACTTTCAGACATAGTCTTTATTGTTTCAGGTGCAGTTATACTAATAATATTTTTGATAATTGGGCTTGTTTTGCTCACATTGCCTATGATAAAATATGTTGCTTGTTTTTATTTTATTTTTAATTATACTTAAAAAATTAAATTAAAACCTTAAAATTTAACCTATTTTTTTATTCTCTACAGTTTCCTAAAATATAATTGTTTATTTGTGGCACTGAAATTTGTCCTCAAAAAACAGCAAAGCCAGTTTTGCATATTTACTAGCATTCTAATACAAGTTCGAGTCAACTACATTTAGTTTTTTAAACAAAAACTGAATTTTATATGTATGACATAATAAGGTGTCATAATAGTCTTATCTATACAAATAAATAAAATTGAAGTGTCTGTTTGTAATTTCAAATTAGCAGCTTTTTACTAAATGCATTCAAAAGGCACATATACGGAACTTATATCAAAAAATCAATTTTTAAAATTTTTGTCTGTCTGTCTGTTTGTTCCGGCTAATCTCAGGAACTTCTTGTCCGATTTTAAAAATTCTTTCTCCAATGGGAAGCTACATTATCAGCGAGTAACATAGGATATATTTTATTCCTATATTCCTACGGGAAAGGGAACTAACTATGCGGGTAAAACGTTGACACGGTGCTTACTCCCCACCAAGTTGGCGCAAAATTATGCATTTGCTCAATAATGGAAATTTTAATAAATATTTTCTCACATTTGTAACAAATAACTGAAACATAGTGTTATTTAGCATCTTCACAAAAAGCAATTTTTTAAAGGGTTTTTTATGGTTATTATTTACGTTACGTTTGTTAAATGTCAAACTCAAACTTTGAGAAATATCACCAAGTTGGCTAAGAATTTAAATCCTAGATATTTTAATGCAAATTTTCTCCCACTTTTTAAAGAGGGAAACGAAATAAAGTTTTAGCGAATTGCGTGCGCGTGATATTGAAAATTCTATGGTAATATTAACTGACAGTTTCATAAAAAGTTTTGATTACATAAGTAGTTTTGATTAGTTTGAACTTTTTAAACCTAATTATACAATATTCATATTTTGCACAAAATTTTTCACTTATACTGAACCTAGATATTTTACATGGAGGTATTACTTTGAATATATACTATGGAGGCATCCATACAATGTTATTCGCCGAATAAAATTAGGGAGCTTTACGCAATACTTATTTCATCTTCGGTCCTTCTAATCCTCAAACCTTATGGAATAAGTACAAAGACTACATGGCGGAAGATATTTTTCGACGAAAAACAACCAAATATGCCTTTCAATGAACAAATCTGCAACGAAACGCAATAAAGATTTTCAGAATGGTTAGGAAGAAGCTACATAATATTGGAATGATTAGCCCTAGACGTGTGGACGGAAATGGCTTCGATAATGAAATTACATGAGAATTAAACTACGAGTTTATAGTATTGCAGCATCAAGTAACAGAATTTACCCCTCAATTAACTCCAGAACAAAGTCACGTTTTTCAACAAGTGTTACGCAAAGTAGAATCCATCAGTGGTGCACTCTTTTTCTCGAAGCCCCTGGAGGAACAGGAAAAACATTTTTGCTAAACTTATTACTAATGACCATCAGAAAACCCAGAAGATAGCAGTTGCTATGGCTTCTTCTGGTACAGCCGCGATTTTACTGACCAAAGGTCGTACTGCACATTCCGTTTTAAAATTATCGCTTAATCTTGCATTTGAAGATTCACTCATCTGAAATTTCAGAAAAAATAGCTCTCAAGGCTGGATGCTTCCACAATGTAAGCTTTTAGTGTGCGATGAAAGTACGATGTCTCATAAGAAAGCTATAGAAGCGTTAAATCGGACCCTTCAGGATTTACGAGATAGTACAGATATTATAGGAGGAGAATGGTAGCTTTATTATATATTGGCTGGTGGATTCAAGCTTATGCGGAGAAGTTGAAAAATTCAGTCTGGAAAACGAATATCCCACGGAGTACTTAAATTCACTTGAATTTTCGAGTGTACCCTCACATAAACTTCAATTAAAACTAAATGTACAAGTTATGCAGAATCTCGATGCTACACGACTATGTAAAGGAACGAGGCTTTGGATCACAAAACTGATGCAGAATATACTTGGTGCCAATATTTGAACATGTCATGAAAAGGGATAGTGTTATGATACCTCGAATTCCAAGTATCCCACTGACCTACCGTTTAAATTCAAAACGAGTTCAATTTCCAGTTTTACTGTTGCTATTAACAAAGCTAACATTTCAGGTAGCAGGGGTGCATTTGGAAAAGCAATGATTTTCCCATGGCCAACTATATGTAGCCTGATCGGTGTGTCCAATGCCCAAATCTTCACATATTAGCAACTGAAGGAAGAACATATAATGTGGTATACAGTAGCATCTTAGAATGATATTCTGTTTTGAGCTCTTTTAAAGAGGAATTATATATAGTAGTAGGAATTATATAGTAGAGAAATTATATAGAAGAGGA
This sequence comes from Trichonephila clavata, assembly GCA_019973975.1. NCBI lineage: Eukaryota > Metazoa > Arthropoda > Arachnida > Araneae > Nephilidae > Trichonephila > Trichonephila clavata. Next base: position 47,697 of record BMAO01039418.1, on the reverse strand, counting down.
ATTATATAGTAATTAGTAGATACTTTCGATTTTTAAAAATATTAATAGTTTAAGTTATTGAATTTTTGTTTTTAATTATTATAATAAATTACTTTTTCAATTTTTTTTAAACTAAGCTCAATTTTAGAATTTTTAAATTGTATTGGTTCCAGTCAAGCAATACAAAAAATTACCATATTGTATTATTTACTTTCTAATGATAATGATTACGACTTTGACAGTTATTTAAAGACATCAACGCGAGCGGAGCCGCGGGTAAAAGCTAGTCATTAGTAAAACTTGTGAATATTTATAACAGTTACAAATCAGGCGTGGATAGAAACTTACTTTCAGGAACCACATTTAAATTCACATACATAACTTACCTTTTAATAGTTATCAACAAAAAAACAATAGCAGTTTATGAATTTTAATCCCTTATTGTAATGAGGACAATTTTCTAAAAGTGAAATATATATATATTTAGATTTATGTTATATATATATGTAACGCACGATATAGTTCCAAGACCGAAATGTAGGTGCCGCCATTACTGTATTGTCTTGGACCGGAAGTGTGACTGTACGAAACACTGTAGTACGGTCAGAGAGAGTTTGGATCTGGACAAGCGTGCGTTTCCCATTTCGATGTCCAATCCTGGACTACGTAAACTTCACTTATTTTCTCTAAATGTTTGTCTTGTAATTGTCTAAGTGTCTGTTCTTTGTAACTGTGCTATCTTATGCCATTAAATATATTAATTTACCCCGAGATTCTATTAATTACTTTTGGTTACCCCAAGTAATGACGTAAGCGGCAGTTACATATATATATTACTTCTACTTACATATCCTAAACTTGAAAAGACCAGTGTAAATAAGTTGATCAAACCTTTAGTAAACATAAGAGCTAGTGATGCCAGCTTCCTTATAGAAATGTAGAGGGATTTTTCCACCTGCCTCATGTTATAAAATGCTTTCAGTACAATGTATTTCAATATTTCTGCTTGAAATAATGTTGACTTTTTGACATTGTTTATATAGAAGTTTATTCATTTGTTTTTAAAAAATCTGAAAGATTTGTATATTATACTATCTATTGGTAAATATGAATTGAAGCTGTCATACTTTTGTTTAAATTTATTTATAATTGATATATTAGTTTGTAAAGGTGTAATGTAAAATTACTATTTTTATTGCAGCTGAATTTCCCAAATTGCTGTATCCTGCAATTGCATCTTTATAACGATATTTACTCTAGATAAATCTGTAGTAGAGTTTGACTGTTCCCAATCAAGATACAGGTCAAAATTAATGGCAAGAACTGGGTCGACAGTGTTTAGTGACAGGCCATGGTTGCTTGGGAGAGCATTTAAATTGATCAGGAAGTTTATTATAGTACTTATTACCACCTCTATAATTTAACCATGTTAATGAACGGAAAACATCTCCAACGCTGCAAGGCACTCTACAAGATTGACTCCGAGATTGCTGGATATTGGAGTGCTAGAGAGCTACAGGGGCTTATGACTTTGGGCACTTTTTTCTAATGTGTTTTTTTTTCTTTCTCTCTAATTTGTGTTTGTTAGTTTTTTTCTTTTGTGTTGTATTTTTAAAAAAGCATTAAAAATAAAAAAATTTGACTATTGGAGCTTGTTTTTCTACTTGTTGTATTTATGTACCGGATTTAAGTGTTAATCTAGAAAATTCAGTACTTGCATGTTATACTGTCGAATAATGCCAGCCAACAAAAAGTTACATCAATCACTGCCATCATTATTAATACTGTGTTCCAATGTGTACAGGGATGATTTCCACTATTGGCTGTATATCGTGGCATTTCGCAGTCTTGATTTGATGAAATTGGTTTATGTATGTAATGAAAATTGTATTGTATGTATTTATGTTTTATCCATATTATAAAACGGTACCTAATATCAATTGTTTTTGCTAAATCAAAAACAATCAACAAATGCTACAATGTACAGTCAATAATGGTAAAATTTTCCTGTGCATGCTCAAATATAATAATCTTAATCATAAATTGTCTTACTTTTTATCAAGTTTATTTTAAAAATTATTAGAAGGTAAAATAAAGAGAACACATTGTATTTTTTAAATTTTTGGAAGTTAAGGTACTGAAATAAACATTTTACAAAATTTAAGAGTTTGTATTACTGTTTTCAGAACATTTCTGCATTGTTATCTGTTAAAATGGTGTAAAATATGATAAATGGTATTCCAGACAAAAAAATAAAATAATTTAATAAAAATTACAATTTGAAGAAAAATTTATTCCTTTAATAATAAAAAAAAATTGTCAAACTTAGAAGAATCAAATCTGGGCATAGTGGAAAAGTTTACGCAGAATTTTTACCAAACATGTTTCCAATATGTTAAAAAATGATCTGGAACTAATTCAGCATTTGAAAGATTTTTTGAGATTGAATGTTGATAATTTAAATGTAGCACTTATTGTAAAGTTCAATATGAAGTATATATTTCTTGCTGCAAAATTTCTGATATATATTAGAAAATGATATATAATTTAAAAAATTCATTCAATGGAGAAATACTCATTTAGGTAAATAATTAAAAGGGATGTAAGCACACTTGTGTACTTTGTTTGAATTAATGAAATGTTTCAAATATTTATGTTGTAATTTTTTCTTCCTCCTCTTCATTGTAAGAAAATTATTCACGTTAATTATACAAATATGTGAAAAAGAAACTGTTGTATAACTCATATGAATTGATCTGTTTAAAGTAATTCTCTATTCCTTAATATACATTAAAAAAATGCTAAGCCATTTTTATATATGTTTACTGAGCATTTTGTCCATGATTAACATTCATGGGTATTTTTTGTTTAAGTATTAACTACATGATTATAAACTTAATTTTTTGATTCACCATAGATTGATCTTGGAATAAATTACTAACAATTGAAATCTAAACAAGTCACCCTAAGATCATAATTAAACTTTTGCTTTGCGTTAACTAAAAAAAGTGTTCCATCAGTTACACAACTACCACAATCTATCAATTTTATTGAACCATTTATTAATCTTATACTTTAATTTCAAACAAGAATATTCTGGAATTCTTTCTTAAAATATATATACATAATTCAAAAAATATGAAAATTTATTGAATATATAATATATTCAAAAGAATATATTATATATAATGACACAAATCACACACATACATTAGAAATGTATTATATGTTTATGAAAAAAGAAAAATATTTCATCCCTTTCATGTTGTTACAGTAACTAAAGTATAAGAAAATGGATTTTCCTTCAACTACAACAACGAAGATTTGTACTCCACTGAAGAGTTAATTCTTATACAGGGGTGGCCAACCTTATAGCTATGGGTGCCAAACAAATCTACCAATATCATTCACTATGCCACACTATAGGGAATATTTGAAACAATTGAATTTCTGTGGCAATGCATACAGATTTGGAGTTTTATAATACATTAAAAGTATACAGCATTTAAAGATATTAACAAAAATAAGCAACATAATAAATAAATCTATTCCTTCAACATAGATAAAAAAAATTCACATTATACACATAAATAGGTATCTTGTAAAAACTTTAATTAAAATAAAAAATAGCATAAAATATAAGTATTCCAGCCATATAATTAGTATACACATACCTTCAATACAAAAAATTTTAATTACAGAAATTTCTTCACATGTAATGTACGAAAGGAGTGCAAGTTTTCTTTTACTTCTTTTGATTTTTATTGTAAGAGATGGCACCACTAATCGAAACCACGTGAGTTTTAGCTGCGCGATACGATGAGGTCATGTATTTATAAAGGGGGCAGAAAGGAAAAACAGAGAGTTGCACCAAAGCTTGAACGAAGGCAGGTCAGAGGAAATCGGTCTCTCCGTTGTTTTGAGAAAGAGTACGTGTTTTCGGAATTAGTAAGGTGCTATCTCGAATTATTTAAAACCCCTTGTAAATAGTAAATGTTTTAGTTGTGTTATTAATAAATTAAGTTATTTTAACTCTGCGTGCTTATTTTAACATTAAAATCGAACCTTCCCCTAGACGCCGTCCCACATGTATATATATATATATATATATGGAACCAAAAGTGGAAAGCAGAGTGCAGTTGTGATGTAATAATTTTAATGTTTTTGTGAGATATGAAGCAATTCAAGGACATGGAAAATAAAAGTAAGAAAATTAATATCAATGAGCTTAAAATCATTGTGAAAAAGTCTTCGGGATATAATCAGATCCATTGGATGGCAGTATTCATCAATCCAGCATGTTATTTATAACTTTAAATATACAGAAGTTTACACAGCCAAACTTCGTTCTGGTCGTCCATCTAAACTTGCAATCAGAGAAAAATGTATGATATCCGTAGTGAAAAAAAAAATGCATTTGGAAACTCAAACAGCAACAGACATTCACGAGAAGTTCCAAAAAAAATTGTTTGGATGTTACAAGAAAAATCTTAAAAAAGGGCGGATACTGTAGTCGAGTGGTTCACAAAAAGTCTTATGTTTCAAAGGCCAAAAGATAGCTTTTGCAAAAGAGCATATACATAAGCCTCCAGAGTTCTGGAGAACTGTGATATTCTCCAAGAGCAAATTTAGTATCCTTGGCATAAAATATTGTAAATTGGTATGCAAAAAAACCTTGTACAAGTGCTTCAAAAAGAGCATTTAGCTTAATGGCAAAGTACGGTGGCAGTGAAGTTATACTGTGGGGGTGCATGGCAAGCAATGGTGTTGGCAAGTTGGAGTATATCGAATCAATTATGAACAAATATGATTACCTTGATGTCCTAAAAACAATTTAAAGGAAAGTGCCGCCAAACTCAGCCTAAGATCGTCATTTCATTTCCAACACGACAACGATTTTAAGCATACCACTGAGATTGTGAAGCTTTGGCTCATGTATAATGTCCCAAATCAATTGTACACACAGTCATTTGATCTGAATCCTACAGAACACCTATGGGATTTGTTGGAGCCCATAACTCGTCAACACATCTAGCAAGGACATGCTGAAGAGATGTCAAAAGATAAGCACTGAAGAAACCACAAGACTTAATAATTCAATGCCGAAACGACTTCAGGATGTTCTCAAAAGACGGTGTTAATCCCAACCAGCTATTAAATAGCTCATCATCCTTTTTAAATAATTTTTATGGTTACTACTAAAACAGTGAACGCAGACTGTTTCTACTTGATTTTTGTTAGTATTGCTACAAACCTGTATTTATTTTAAAAGCTATGAAAGCAAACCCATTTTTCTTTAGTTTTATTCTCAATACTAGAAATGAACTAAATAAAATATAATTAAAAACAATTTTTTTTTCTCTTCAAATTCCAGTTTTTAAATTTTTTGTTGTTTTTTATGCAAGCAACAGTATGTGAACGTAGACTTTTTCTAGCACGCGTATATGCATTCATTATTATGTATACTCATCAGTATTTGCATCAGGTTAAAAATTTTGGAAATTAAACAAGGTTAAATAATTATGCCCCAATGATGTATAACTTAGAAAAATATCTTATAGTTTTTTATTCTTATTCAGTGTCTAGCTATAAATATGCATTATAGATAATCATCATCCCTTTATAACAAACAGGATGATTCCAGAACTTTTTTTAGACAAATTCCTTTTTAGGAAAAAATTGATGGAATTCAACTACTTAAAAATTATCAGTATTACTTCATTGTGTTGTACACCATAATGTATAGAAATTGTTTGTGGTAGTATTTCACTTTTAATTACTTATTTTTGAATCTAGAAATTATCCTCATATATTAGCAATCTTAATATTTACTAAATAACAGGCACATAATGATCAGATTAGATGAAAATAGGACCTAAAATACAACTCACTTTTAGAGAATCTAACGGTACAACATTTTTAACTTACATTTCTGTTACATATTGTTATCTATACACATTTATATTCTTTTATTACTTTTTAAATGTACAATAATATACTTCTATCCCTTAAAAACTACTTCCATTAAAATGTGTGTACATATTTGATTATATTTTTTAATTAAATACACATTTCAAACAAAGTGCTACACACTTTCATACACAAATCTTTTATTCTCATAATCAGAAATAATGTTACCTTGATGCACATGATTAAGTATGTTGTTAAAATTCTTAGGAAACAGGATACAAATGCAATGAAGCAATTTATTATTTTACGATTACTGCATTAAAACATTAGCCAAATACAATGTACAATTACTTTAATCATTCAACTTATCATACATACAGTTTTACAAAAATGGAGAAATTATTCCAAATGAATTTTCTTTCTGAGGATTTTTTCCCAACCATATGATTATTGTGACAGGAAATAACTCATTACTTCAAACCACATAATTAATTTCTAACAAAACTTTAATTTCTACACTATTGCAAATTCTTTTAATTTAAATTGTATTGTAAGCACTACTTTTTCTTCCCGGAGAGATTAACTTCTCTCTTTTCATAAATGTTTAACTTAATCATTGTAAGGAATGTTTTCTTCTCAGTTTTCCAGAAGATTCTATTAGGGAAAGATCCCCTTAAACTGACAAATTTCCCCCTCTTAAAAACAGAATAATATACCTTACCCCACCCAGCTCTAAAATAGATTAGTCCATTTTTTGCAGTTTACAGCCTCTAGTCAATTCGAACACTCACTATCGTGTACAGCCCTTTAGTAAACAGGTTGGAGCGTACAAGTTTTGTGTTGTATCTCTGCGGGTTTCCCTTGTAACGTAGCCCCTTTGATGACCATCTGTCTGTTACTCCTTCTTAGTTTTTCCCGGTTCCCGAGGCGAAAAGACACTTTTATAGTTTTCCTTCTTCAAGTGGACAATAGACCGACTGCACCTGTTCTGTTTTATTTTCATACTGTATAATATGTACTTTTTCACTTGACGGAACATCTGCACATGTACCCCAGTGCCTAAGGTCACGTAAGCCGAGATAGCCGCAGTAGTCCTCGACCCTTATAGGCCGTTGCACTACTGAGTTCAGCTCAGTTCAATATGTACTTTTTAAAAATACTTTTATATGTGTAATTGTTTTCAATATGTGTAATTGTTGTTTTATTACATAGTTTCAATTTAAATGTGTTGGAAAAAATTTATGTTCGTGTATTTTGGGAGTTTTTTTTTCTTTCTTTCTTCTACTCTCTTGATAATTCGAAGTTTTTCATTGGTCCCTCCAACTTCGAATTATCGAGAGTTAACTGTATATGAAAACACGGAAGGATTGGAATGCTGCGCTGTAATTTCAAAACAGGTTGGTGAAGAGCTTTGGAGAGATTTGAACATAAGAACATTTTTATTTGTATAGGCAATACCTCACCCCCCCTCCCATATCTTTATATGCATTATACACTAGAGTACATGCATTGTACAAAACGACTTAATTGTTTCCTATAAAAACATTAAATTATCTAATGTCTTTTTTATACATGTATATAAAGAGTTTCGTGCTTATATTTTCATATTTTACATTACTATTAATTTAAAAATTTCAAATAAGGAAGTTCCTATAAAAGCTTCCAGGTACTCAAACACCACCAAATTTGCTAGATATACTCGTATTGAAATGTTACCCCAAAGATGCTTTACTTTTCCCATCTGCTGCTAAAATTGGAAAATGCTGTTCAGCTTGGTATGAAATGATTTTAAAAAAATCAACTGACTGAACTTTTTCTGACATGTAGAGTAATCAAATGTGTACATGTATGATTAGATTATCAAGAACAGTTCTTTAAAGAATAGGAACAGATATGAATAATTCATCTATAACAAATTCCCATCCTTAATTAGGAGAAAAGGGCTGGACTTTTCCTATAGATACAAGGGTAATTTGTTTAAAAAAGTTTCGTCAACCAGAACCAGTTTCAAATTTAAAGAAATTCTAGGCAATAGATTTTAAATTAAAATTCAAACCATGAAAAGTTTTAGAAAATTATAATAGCAATAATAAAACCAAATCACAAGACAAAATATTTTAATTTTTCTCAACAAAATTGCATTACATACTTTCAATAAATAATTAACTGAAGTATAATTAAAACATCTATTTATTTACAAGTTGATAAAGCATGTCTTTAACAAAAAGAAATTACTGTGATTTTAACGTATTCAACTCCTTCAAACATTCAGTTGCATCTGCTTCTGCAACAGAATGTTTCATTTTTCTAGCTAATCTTAAAGCCATCCTACATGCTTCTTCTCCTTTAGAGATATCACCTTTTTGTAAATAGGTAGCTCCAAGGTTACAATAAAAAGCAGGCAAGTCAGAAGAATCATTATCACTTCCACTGGATCTTTTAATAGCTTTTTTAAAACTTTCTATTGCTAAATCATTCTCATTTAATAAACTTTGCACACTTCCAATGTCATTTAACAAAACTAAAGTTTGTGGATGAGATAAACCATTGATTCGTTCTGAAACTTCTAAAGCTTTCTGGAAATTTTCTTTGGCTTCTTTGAAAGACCCAGATGCTAATAAATACCTTGCATACCAATCAACACACATTGCCCACAAAAGAACAGTGTCTTTTTGATATTCTGTTAGGTCACTGATATTCTTGAGGTCCATAGAATCCAATTTATTTTGTTGTGTAGTAATACAAAATTGGAAACCTTTTTCTGCCTTTTCACACTCATCTCTGTGACTATAAATTGAAGCAAGCTTGAGAGATATTTCAACAATACTATTGTCATCAAATTGAGTACCAGAAGCAAGCAACTCTTTAGTAACTTGTATGAAAAGCTTCTCAGCTTTGGAATAATCACCTTTTTCAAAAGCTACATTGGCAAGTAAATCAAAAATATATCGCTGTGCTTGCATGTCTTGTCTTTCTTGAGCCAATTTTAAAGCCAGATGAAGAATATTCTCAGCACTATTGTACTCTTTTTTCTGCACATTTAAAATACCTAATTTTATAACTGATACTAGAGGGTCTTCTTCTTCTGTTTCTTTTTTCAGGCCCAGCCATGTTAAAATTCCAGCCAAAAGGAAACTGTGTTTTGAGCTATAACAAATAAAAGAATATTCATATTGCAAGATACAAATATTTCATAGTTATACATAATAAAGTTAAGTATCATATCTTATAATTTTGCTTGTATTTACATGCAAAGTGCTTAAAACTAAAATTAATTTAATTTAGCATTGGAACAATTAATGGAACCATAAAATTCTGCAATGAATTTTGAAACGACATTCTGCTTTTCAAAAATTACAAAGAATTAAAATATATTATAGAAACTGATGTAATTAAAGAGAACTGCAGGATTTGATATGTCTCATTTCATTCAATGATACTTTATTCACATAAATCTTTTTAAAAAAATGGTTTAGAATCCCTGATTGTGCATTTTATAAGGATTTCAATGTGTTACATTGAAGAGACAGTATTGTAATCTCTTTGGTAAAATGAAATATTTAATTGTTATATGTGGCCTTACTGTCTCTAAAAACAGATCACAAAACATTTTTAAATGTACCTGAAAAAATATCTAATCATTTTATTCTATTTTTGTTCATATCTTATTATAAAAACTATTTTGCAAGTCCTTTAAACTTACAAACATTCCTCTAATTATATATGCATTCTTTCATGCATAAGCCAAATATCACAATGTAATTTAAAATAATTTATAAATCTTTTGGCAATTAAATAAGTTGTAAAGAATCTTAACTTGGCACAGATGAAATTTTGCGAAACAAATCCAGAACTTATATCCAGAAGTGATTAACTGTATACGTGTGGTTTATGGTTTAAAGCAGATTAAATCTGCTTTTAAGCTGTGGCCAGATTAAAAGCAAATTTAATTTGGCCACAGCTTAAAGGTAGTTTTATAAAGAAAATAACAGGAACTAGCAAGCACAGAAAAGTATAAGAAAACTAGCAAATGTATTTATTAGTTACATCTACATTTTTGGACAAATTTTATAACAAAATAAGAAACTGTTGATTCAAATATAAAGAATTAGTTAAAAATATAAAGAAATAATTTAAAGTACAAGAAAACAGATAAGTATTTGGAGGTTTCGAAAAACAATGGAAAAAAAGGCCTAAAGTAAGACAAAAAACTTTGGACGGAGTAAGTGAGGTTAAACTAGTTTAATGATACCCATCTTCCTCCTTTGCAACAGACAAAGTAGACTAATTTGTAATACCACAAAAAGTAAAAGAGTACAAAAAGCAGAACTTCAAAATAAATTAAAGAGAAGCAAACTGATTGAAAGTTAGAAAATTATCAGTATTACAGACAACTGTACAATTGTATTCACAATGGATTTAAAAAAAAAAAAAATGAAATTATTGGAATGAATACAAAGCTGTTACTAATAGATCTTGAATACAGAAAAAGTAATATGCCACCATTTACAAGATGTCAAAAAATACACACTGATGGTATTAGTTGATTGTTTCTAATATATTGAAATTTTTAAATGGATAAGATGTTTAAGAATATGTCAGTAAAATGTGCAGAAAGTAAATTCTTATCCTCCCAAGTCAGACCACTAACTTTGTGATCCCAGTGTTGAGCGGATTTGGAATCAAAATTAACAAGACCAATGTATACATGATGTACATTTATGTTATAAAAAAATTTTGTAGGATAATCAATCCAAACAATAATAGAACTTAACATTGCTGAATGAGGCTATTTTGTGTGTAGTTAAATTATTTCTCAAGTAAAAAAATAATAGATTATTTTTATAAACAGATATACATAAGAGATGCTATTCCAAAAAATAGTTTAATTATATGCGAGTCCAAAATCATCTTTTGTCAAAAAATAATACAAACTATTCTGTAAGCAACTATCAGTTGAAATCCAAAAAATTAACTCTTTTTTCAGTAAAGTAATTTTGATCTTTGTATATGTACTATATGGTTTTGAAATCAAATTATTGTAAAAACGCATATTTTTCACAGCATTGGCGTAGCTAGTCATAAGTGGGTTCTGCATCAAAATTCCTTGGGAGCCCTCTTTTGGGGACCTTAGCATTTTACTCATTTTTGCCTACACATTTTGGGGCCCCTGAAGTTTGGTGGGCTTGTATCATTGATACAGCTGTTATGGTGACAGCTATGCCCTTGTTCAGCAGTTATTCGTAATTCTTTTTCTGAAATTATACTTCAGTAATAGTTAAATTCTATAAATATACAGTATGTATCATAAATTGAATTTATAATCTAAAACCTTAACATGTGGAAAGATAATGCAAAAATAATGACAATGGATCTTTAAAATGTTATCTAGAAAATTAAACCTAACATGACCAACAAGTTATACAAAAGTAAAACTCACAACCTGGAGAAAATTTCATATTGCAAAAGAAAATCATGATTTAATTTATAACAATTCAAAGTGTTATTAATAATTGCAACAAAAGATTGCAATAATTAAGATCCGAATTTTTTTTTTTTGAAAAAATATACTAAAGATATTAGGATTGCGTAAATAATAATGGTATCTTTGGCCCAGTGCAGGATGGAGGACAGTGAAGAACCAAAAAATGAGCATGGATACATGGAACCTTTCTGGAAATAAAATACACTAATCATGATAGGGAAAAACTTTCTCAAGCACAACTTTGAATAAGGACAAAAAGTTACCATAGACATTTAGCCCGTATCCATCTGCATACCAAGCAAATGGAATAAAGATAATTTGTTATTGTGTCATATGTTGGTCTTCATGAGATGAATTGGTATTCAAAATCTAGGATTCTGTTAATAGAAGTCTTAAGCTTTATTTACCGTTGAGCCAATGAAATTACTTTAGTGTCATGGTTCGCGTCAGACCGACCATCTGCTCAGGGCCCAAGGTCACATATACTGAGATGGGCACAGTAGGCTTTGGCCCTCATGGGCTGTTACTCCACTGAGTTGAGTTATATTATTGATCTCTCCAAGTACTTATCTTACATATATCTTCTTTAACTTATCATACATATTAGTTAACTTTTACACTCTAAATTAGCTTATTTTTGAATTATTCCCCTCATGAATCAAACTGCCTTTCTGTTGCTGATGGGATTCATGTTGGAAAACACCATGGTAATGGAAAAATCATTAATAAGCAGACTATCAAATGAACAAATTTTATACTTATACTTTTCTCTTTTTAGTAATAAAAATATAATTATTTTTATTTTATTGATTAATGATAAATATTTTAATACAAATTTAAAATAGCAGCAATAGCTCCCCTTACTTGTGCTGAAGATGAAAGAATCTACCAAATCTAATTGGGGAGATAGTGAGTGAATATAAACATTGTACTATTCAGCCATTCGAAGACTTTGGGTGATGGACTTTGTGATTTTGAACCATTGTCAAGAAACAAGAGTGACACCTGAGCTGTGCCCCCCCCATCCACACCACACTAACTAATTAGAGAGATAAGGCAGTGCATTTGTTTACAGACAGCTTCTATAGTTTCATAAAACTATAAATACATTCATAATTTATTTATTATTATCACAGAAGAATGAGAGTTAAATTTAAACGATAATCTTTTGATAGTTTAAAGAACTTCATAAAAGTTTGCAGAAAAAGAGTGGCATACCTCATCACAGATTTTTAAGATGGCTTATAAGCAATGTTTTCTCTCTCATCTTTGGGGAAGCCATGTTGTATTAATAAATAAAAAAGAAAGTTTATGATCCCAAACAATAGAATCAAAGGTTAGATCCTATTTTAATGTACTTCTTAGCGAAGAGTTTTGTACTATAAATAAAGATAAATGTAAGAATTTCTAAAAATAATAAATAGCATATGCCATCCTCGTAAATAAGCATAAGATTTTCGCTAGAAAAATACATGGTCAATACCAAAAAGAGAATATTAATTTCTTACCTGATGGGTTTGCTTCCACAATTAGTCAATTTTATACTAAAAACTGAAGAATTTCGGGTTTTATATTTCAAATACGTTTCTTTACATTGAACACATTTGCAATATGAATGGTAAGTACGATATTTTAAGATACAGGTAGACAAAACACGCCAAATACTGTTACGCATATTGTACATATTTTTCTTTTTTAACGGAATTTTTTTTTTCACGATTCAATGCTTCATGTCATTTTTAATTGTTTAAACCTTAAGGTCAGCTCAGCCAAATCATTTATTTTTGTTTACATATTGTTACAGCTACTCTCGATTCCAGGGTATTTTAATATGCATTGAAATAGTTTCTGCTCCTCTCACCAGACGACGCGCGAACGAAGCTTTCCGTCATCAATGACGTCGAGGAGAAAACATTTACGGAGCTGAAATCGAATTCAAAAGCAATCGTGCAATCATTGAGTGATAAAGGCTTTTAGCAATCATATAATCTAAAGAAAACGACAATAAAATTTATTACGCACCAAAAAGCTTAAAGAAATTAACATATTTTCTTTAGAAGTTTAAAGCGCAAAGATAGTCCCATAAATGCTTTTGATTTATAGAATAAACACTAGTTACTTGAATGATAATTACCAGTGCCAGTTTAAACTCATTTCGGGCCCTGGGTGCAGAAGATCTATGGGCTCTCTTGGCATGGTTGGAATCCAGGAGGGACTCTTAGATCCGGTTGAGTCCATCTTATCTGGGCCCTTCTGGGGCTCTGGCTGCCCGCCCCAAGCATCCAGGGGATAAACCTGCACTGATAATTACGATTGTACCATTCCTCTTCTTGATCAAAGTGCCATTTGTGGGAATTAACCTAGAATAAAAAAAAGAGCCACGAGGAAAGAGAAAAGAAAATTTTGAAAATTTGGATCACAGGTTAGAATGAGAGACAATCCGAAATTGAATTAGCTTTGGGAGATCAACATTTGTAGTAAATTTTTTACTGAAAAGGAATATGTTGCTATTGTTATTTATGCCACCTGATCGACAATAATATCAGATGAAGGACCACGAAATTCATCGTGGCTAAGGGCTAGATTGTTACGTCTGTTGTTAGCCTTAGCTTTGAGCACCATGCAGGTGACAGTACTATTTTGCTAATTTCCACCCCAATTTTGAAGGAGAACACCCTAGGGGTGGTTAGATGCCTCCCACCTCTATTCCCCTTCCACCAACCTCACGAGAGAGCTTGGGTTCGACGGCTATTTAGAATACCCCCCCTGCCGTAAAGGGGCACTATCCATTTACAAACATCCATGCCTTCTCGGGGGGATTCAAACCCAGGACCTACGGCACCACAGGAAAGGAATACAAATTGAATTGTTGTTTGATAGCTCTTCAAACAAAAGTATGATGACCAATTATGGGAGAAGGTCTCGAAGAAACGCGAATTGTAGCATATAGTACAGCTTCTATTATCATCTCACTCTTATTTCATATTTTAACCATCAGGATATTGGAATTTTAGGCATAAGAGACCATGCATGGATAAAGTCAAGGCAAGCATTTGAAATGGAGGCCCTAAGTCTCTTTAAGAAAACAGTTTTAAAAAATGCCAACAGGAACTACGAAATCCATTTAACTTGGTTAAAAATTAAAGATGCTGTTCTATTGGCGAAAAAAGATACATTTCCACGCCAACAAAACTTGCACGAGAAGCTATGTATAAAGAGTATGATATTGTCTTAAGAAATGGGAAAACTCCGAAATTTCAAAATTTGCTTCATTGTCAAAACATGGAAACCTTTCGTACTATTTACCATACAAAGAACTCAAAAACATTTTTCATTTCACAAGTCAGACTAGGATATAAAGCATCTTACGAAATAGGTTCTCCTTCATTAAATAACTGTCTTGGAAAAGGACCTAATCTTTCAGAAAAACACCACCACCATTAATGAGATTTCGAAGGGACTAAATTGTGGTGTGTAGCATAAAAAAGACATTTTTACATAGTTTCTATAGTTAAGAGAGAGTCCGGGTTTTTCTTTATTTTTTTTCTTGTGGAAAGATTGTGAGACAAAAAAAATTCAAGATTCATAGACAAAAAGAGTAGTATTTGGACAAACCTGTTGCCTTTTTTTTATTCTCTGCAGTTTTAGTTCTATTGATTAGAGAAAATCTGTTGATATTTTATAGAAATCATTTTGTGTTGACAATCTTGTAGTCCTATCAACGAGAGCTCGGTGAATTTATTCAAGAATCTACCCAACGGTTAAATGAAGCCAATTTTGATCCCAGAGGATGGAAACAGTCATAAAATATAAAAAACTGATCTGATGTAACACAGATGTAGAAAAGCCTACTCAGATATTACTATTGCTGTAAAATAAGAAAGACAACCTATTTTGGGATTTTAATATCCTTAAAGAATACCAGTGCCGGTTTATCCATTGCGCTCTTGGGACGGGTGCCCAGGGGCTAGGATAAGCTAGGAAAATGTATAACCAGGTTTTCTGGCAATAAATTTGGATCCATTAATCACAAAGAGGGGCCGTAGATCTTCTGCGCCCAGGACCCGAAACGATCTTAAATTGGCACTGAGGACTACTAGAATAAACATTTTATCTACCATTCAGAAAATCTTTCATCCTCTACATTGATATCTCCATTTGATCCTCGACTATTTTTATGTCCAGCTACAATTGTACCCCTAAAATCCAAATTCAATATACGGAGAATTTTAAAAGGAGTTTAAAACTACCGAAAGGAGTTTGAGATCTATTGTAACCTTTTCGGGAATCAAGGACGCAAACGCGTGCGCACCACTAGGGTAGGAGGTTTCTTCTGCGAGCGTCACTTACAGGCCGGAGGACTTATTGTAGTTAAGTCTAAATGCATATAAATATGAATGCGTTGCTCAATATTGTTATACATATTACACGAACGGCTGCCTTATATATTTCGTATTTACATACTTTATTAGCTTCAGTCACTTTCTGTTTAGATACAATTTTTTAAACTATTTACTGTCAGCATTTATTTATCATTGAATGACTCTTATGTTATACACTTGAAAACTCTGAAAATGCTTCTTAAAATCCTTTTTAGTATGAAGAATTTTAAAAAAAGTAATCTATATTGAGTCCTACTTTATAATTCTTGCACTCGTAATAAATCAATTGCTATTTGAGTTTTTTTTTGTGGGAATGTGAACAAACGAAAACTAAATTTTCTATTGTTGATGCCATATATATATATATATAGAGAGAGAGGGACATTTTCTGTCAATGTAATCGACATACAGATGTCTGTGAAGTATCATTATCCTTAAATTCACAATGAACAGAACAATCATAATATATGTGATTTTAGGGTTTGCACGTCCTCTCGGGTTGGTAATGTAGAAGACGCAAAATTACTTCGTATTTTTACACATTTAATAAGCAAAAAGAAGACGGCACAACACAAATACTAAAATAGAATGGACGAAAAAGAGACGACGGTAGCTGCGCTTCACATCAGCTGGCGAACTATCGGCGAAACACATCCGTTCTCCCTCCATATCGTTTTGCACTCAGTTTCACCATGCCTGCCGGAATTGCAGTTATAGTGAATGTTGGTTGTTCCAGTTAATAATCACTGTCGCGCCAACTGGGGTGTGTGGATGGATACTACATATATTATTTGTCAATATCACTACTCTTCAGATTCTAATTCGGAATCAATTTTGCATCACACACACATTCTGCTATTTCAAGTTCAGTTAAACATTTTCAATGCTTCGACCACGTAAAAACTAAAAAAAAAAACGCTCACTAGATCTAATTATTGATTAAAAACTAGGCTGTAAACTTAAGCGAAATGCTCTAGGGAAAATTAAAAAAAAAACTCATCTTCACTTTAAACAAAAACCACGTGTTCATTTCAAAATCAGTCAAAGCCTTCGCATGACGGCGCATACACGTGACGGTCAGCCCGAAGGTGGGAATGATTTAACTCTATTGAGCAGTCGTCACCTAGCTCTAGCTTACGAGACAAAATCTACTTTTTATTTAAGACATGTACAAATTCATATTCAAGATCTGTTGCAACAGTTTTTGGAGTTTACTCCTTAAGAATCGATTTTCATATAAAGCCCCCGGTCGGGAAATTTTATGAGGAGTTAAATTTGTACAAGAGTTAACAAGAAAAAGCGTTACGCTGTGTACTGCACATGCGCCAATTTGCTGTCGGAAGGAAGAAGGAAAGAGTTTCTACTTTTTCATCGTCTCTTCTTAATCAAATCAGACAAAAAAATAATCACAGAGTCACAAAGATCATTTATTTAACTTCGATTTGGTTTTTTTAAAACAAAATATAAATTTTTTACGAATTTTTCAAAAATTAGTCAATATTGATGTATTTTTATGAGAAGAATTTTTTAATCGTTCTGTACGAATTTCTTATCAATCTAATGAATCGAGACTCTGTACTAAAAAAGTTCGTAATTTGGTCTCTTAGAATCTCAGTGATTTAAAATATAAAATGCCAATTTTTTTTTACAATTTTTCAAAGCGTACTCAAAGTTCTAATTAAACAATTAATAACTTCGTCATTTACAAAAATAGTCAAACGAAACTTTTTTCCCCGTGTGTCCAACGTTATTATCCATGTTTTGTCTTAAGATTGAAAACATTGCTAAAAAATTACGGAATATAAAAAGTTTGTGTTTTACATTTAATACCTTTTTTACAAGAATTCATTTACGCAATATTCCTTTTTGCCTTTTTTTTATTTAAAAATTATCATTTTTTGTTATCAATTTGTGAAATTTGGAAAGTATAACTTAAAAACTAAGCCCTGAAAAAAAATTAAGACTTAAAAAAAAATTCGCAAACTACATTCACTGTCGTTTCGCCTACTGGCATTGAAAACTGGTTTTCTTACAATCTTAAGATATAATGAAGCATAAAATAGAATTTTGAAACTCATTTAAAAATTTATCAGTATTTAAATTTATTATCCTATGTAAAACTTTTAGTTTACTTAAAAATATTTCGATGTACAATTGAAAAATTACGTTACTGACAAATATGCAAAATTGCATTAACCACTTGCGCTGACAAAAAATTCACTGACGCGTGTACCAAAATGATCGTTTCTGTTTCTATAACAATCGCATGATGACGTGCATATCACGTCGTGGGCGATTCTGTGACAAAAACATTACAACGTGCGTGGCACGTCTTTCCAGCGCAAGTGGTTAACAGATATATTCCGTTCAATATAAGCATATCTTTTAAAACAATAATTATTCTTTATTTTGAAAAACTTAGACTTATATTTACTCTAAAAAGTTCCATTAATAGTTGTCCTTTTTAGGACATTTAATCTTTTATAGGGCATTTTTTTGCCGCTTTCAATAAACTAGATTTTTGTTTTAGTGTCATTTTTTAAGCAAACGGTTGTCACGAGAAATTGGAAAATGATTCATAAATCAATTTTATAGTTTCAAATCCCAAAAAGGAAATTATTATTATAATAAATTAGAAACAAACGTACAAACTTATAAGTTTTATTGTTAAACTTTTTACAAGTTCACTCAGTTAGATGAAGTATAAAGAATAATTTTCCTAATAAATTTTTTATGTACCATGTTTTTTTTATGACTGTTTTCATGCATGCACTTATGAGCTATAGGCCAAATTTCAAGTCTCTAGATCATCGGTAAATTAGTTTAAAATCAAATACAAAAGTCCACCTGGGAAGACATACAAGAAAGCGAATTAATAGAAACATGGTAACCTGGGAGTAACATAGTATACGTAGACGCAACTTGAACCGTGCTATCGACAGGTGGTCTTTGTGTAAATTCGTGTAAGTTTCGGAGGTACGGGGCCCTTTGTCGAAATCGGGGAACGCCTCTTCGGGGTCCGAGTTCAAGACTAGAACTCTTTTTCCCCTTCATATTTTCATGCATTGTCATCCTCTTTTGAGCTATGGTCCAAATTTCAAGTCTCTAGCTTATAAGCAGTGCTTCTCAAACTTTCAATATTCATGACCTAATATTCATTCATAATTTTCAACGCGTCCCCCTCCATACAATAACAATGTATTGAATTCAATAATACTATTTTTTGACGCTAAAGCTCCAATACGAATTTAACCTCTTAAGTGACACCGGCGTATATAAACGTCTCGCTAAGCCAAAACAATTTTCTGGACGTGTATGCAAGTCTTTTCGAAGTACGATCTTTTCTGTGCAATGCTATCCCTAAAATTATTCTGAAGGCTTTGGAACGTAATAAAAGGAACTTGGCAGTGTTTGCGAAAGAATTACTTATTTCAGAGGACTTTCTCCCCTCCCCTCTAAAAACATCACATTCACAAGTCTACGTGGAAAATGATGGCATTTGGAGCGAATAGTGTAACTTTTAATCGGCAGTGAAGGGATTAATTATAAACCGTGCAAATTATCAAGATAAGGGTTAATACAACTGGGGTCACTGGTAATTATCAAACTTGTTCTTAACTTAGTATTGTTAAAATAATTATAAAATACATTGTACAGAACTTAGACATTTATAAGTGTATTATATCAGTGTAAATGTGTATTTTATTTATTATGTCAGAATGCATTGTTTGTTTTACTATCAGTAAATTAATATTTTTTTACATAATTTTTTTTACATAATCTTCGTAGAGTTATCATGCCCCCCCCCCTAATGGGGCGTGCCCCATAGTTTGAGAAACGCCGTCATAGGGAAGTTAGTTTAAAATCAATTACAAAATTCACTCAGAAAGACATACAAGCCTCTTAGGAGGCCCAGGTTTCACAGACTATAACTTTTTTTTACATTTTCATGCATTGGCATCAGCTTCTGAGGTCTGGTTCAAATTTCAAGTCTCCAGCTCATCGAGAAGTTAGCTTAAAATCAATTAGAAAATTCCACCCGACGGACATACAAGAAAGCGAGTTAATAAAAACATGATAATAAAATAATGAATATGTTTGTTTTTATAATACATTTTACATCAGATACGTTTCCATTTTCCCCATAAAAGTTTCTTCCGTTTGTCAAACATTCTCTTAATTTATGAGGGAACGGAAAGAAACGGTACGGAAAGAAACAGATGTTGAGAAGTTTCTATCAATTTGAATGTTTTTTTCATGTAATCAATGTACACATAAAGTACACACACTCATAAAGTACCCACACTCATACTTGGCGGGAATTTCAAAATTGATTTCGATAAAGAAGGATTAAGATTCGTACAATTTTTAAAACCAGAACTTGATTTAGATTTTGTTTCTGGTAGAGCACTAGGTATGGTACAACCATTGATGCAATGTTTTCACGATTCATAAATCACTTATCTACCGATGTTCACTTATAATTTAGTTGCCACAGCCTCTTGTCACAGTGATTAATAATGGCGAGAGTGTTAATGTATTTTATGCTCAAAGTGATATTAATAGTGAAGTAAATCAACCTTCTTAACAATGTACTCATACACTATGAGTAACATATCAATGTATATACAGGGTGTCCAGCCTTAATGTGACCCAATAGCTAATTCCCGAACCATTCGGTTTAGATATGCACTTGCAACTTGAAAAATGTTTTAAAAAGGTAAAGAATGTTTATACATGCTTTTCGAACCAAAAATCCAATTTACAAAAAAATTACAAAAATTAAATTTTTGTACGGTCCCCAGGTCCTATCACTTATATTTAGAAAAAGTTGTAGTACACAAAAACAAATTAAACACAAAAGGTTTCATTTTATTACGATAAAAACTGACCAAGTTATGCCTACATAAATTTGAAGCATCCGAGTTGCTCAGAAAAGTGGATCGTATATAAATTGAGTTTAGAGAACAGTAATTCACTATCTACAGAAAGAGCAAAGAGAGAAACATCATAGTAATATGAAAACATCGTAGTAAACATCATAGATTGATAATTTGTATTGCTGTATGGCAAATAATAAAAATTAAATTAAAGAAATACAACTTGTACCGAAAAGATTAAAACAGCTGGTTTTAACAAAAAGCTGCAAAATAATACGAGATTTGCCGTTCAAATTGTAGCATAATGTGGAATGATGCGCCAATCATGAATCAAGGGCTTTATTATATCAGAATGATCAAATTAACTTAAATAATGGTGAAGGAACGAGGTGTGGCACGAGACAAGGGAATATGTCTATGATCACTCCCAGTTTTATACAAGCGTTGAACAGCACGGGCAATTGTACAGCAAGATGGATGTCTTCGAGTGGGAAATTTAATGGCATAAAGTCTTGCCGGCTCTCTTATTTCAATTACACTGTCCATAAAACAGTACCATTTCGCAGTATTCTTCATTTGTATACATCTCATTCTCCCGTACTAGAATTCGTAATATTAGAATACGACTGTATGCAATTGTAAGCGACTGCACAACAGATTTTTAACGTTCGTAATGATCAGCAAAAACTCAGAATCAGACTGAAGCCGCAGCATATAAGTCTATTTTTTTTTGGAACTGCTTTTAAAATGTTTTCTTCGTCCAAAATATTTTATTTTTTCTATGTTTTACACGTACACAGAGAATAAATTTTGCTTCTTAAGTACTGAATTATTGTATTATTAATGTATGCTTTTAAATTTAAAAACGATTTACATAAGAGCAAGAGCAAAAGTTTCCTGGCAGAGTTCCAACTAATTTCACTTTGGAGACGGCCCCTTATTAGGTTCTTGAAAATTGTGGAGAAAATAGATAAAATGTATGATTTTCAAAGTTCCATAACTCGGCCAGTTTTTATGGTAATAAAATGAAATTTTTTGTGTTTACTTTGTTTTTGTATACTGCATCTTTCCATAAATATAAGTGATAGGACCTGGAGACCGTATAAAAAATTAGATTTTGTAATTTTTTTGTAAATGGTTTTTTTGGTTCGAAAGACATGTAGAAACATTCTTTACCTGTTTTAAAACATTTTTCAAATTGGAAGTGCATATCTAAGCCGAACGGTTCAGGAATTAGCTATTGGGTCACATTAAGGCTGGACACCCTGTATATATTACCGAATCAATATGAAAAATGTGAATAGGATAAAGATGCATGCAAGCTTTCAGTATTATATGAGATGCATTTGTTTACCCTGTTTGTTTGCTATATAATCAAAGACAATCGTACTTAAAGAGTAAACTCCAGTCGTGTGTCGGATGAATGAGAGAATATTAACGTCACACTGATTAGCAACACGAGGGCTTTTGGCGACGGTCCGCGTAATTTTGAACCATGGTCATGTGACGCGGACGACACCTAACTGGCACCCCCTCTCCTAAAAACCACACCAACGGGAGGACATGCGAGCTCTCGACAGATTTAACGTGCATTGCTCCCATACACGGCGGATCTTTAGTGATACTAGGATCGAACTCATGACACGCTAGCCATGATCCTATGCCTAGACCACTCGGCCACCGGGCCCGTCCAGTCGTGTGTCGGAGCCGACACAGTTTTTTTTATTTAAAGTTGTTTCGAGAATAAAACAAAAAGGAGAGCAAAATGTTTCAATATTTATTAAAATCTTATTTAAAACTACATAAATGCAGAATATTTAAAATTTTAGATTATAGTATACTATACAGATTGTATCTGCAACATTTTTAAGTGATAAAAATGAAATGCCTGTTGAATTATTACAGATGAACTGCTACATCATAAGATGGTGGTTGTAGGTCTTCATATGATGGTAGAGTAATTGATTTCATAGAAGAAGTATCCGTAACATCTTCAGAAGATACGCTTTCCTGGGTAGCATTTCTTCTGCGATTTTCAGAGAGCTGAGAATAAAAAGAAAAGTTTGTTTATAGATTCTATTTGTAGGGGAAAAATTTAATGCTTGAATTGCATTTGATACACTTTGTCGTTGCAATAAATTTTTTTAATCTGTCTTTCGGTTCAGATTTTATAATACAAAATAATTAAATCATTAGTTTTAAATGAAAAGATACTTATTTATGAAAGAAATTAAATAAATCGTTCAAAATATGTTTATGTTATAATGAATAAATTCCTTAATCTCTTTTGCACACTTATCAAATGTTTATGCTTTATTCCTGGAGAAACGATGCAAAATTTCTTTTAATTCTTAAATTATGTGGTAATGTAAGCAAAACCACAATTTGAGAATTGGAATTAAAATATGAAGCAAAGCATTTCAACTGTGTTGCAGAAATGAGTTTAGAAAATAACTGCTTTTGGTTGCCAATATGATATCGGAGTGCTGTGCGCCAAGCTCTTTATGTTCACCAAGATGGGTGATAGTACTACAAATGGTTACTTTGATATTTTTTATCGTAAGGTAATGTGGTTGCCATGGAGAATAGATACATAAGTTATTTTATTGGATTTTTTCTACGGTAACCCTATTAATTTCACACACAGACATTAATTGGATTTCCTTAAAAATGTAACCTTTCTCATTGAAATCATTCTTTAAAGTACTGCTACAGTTTGCTGTTGTGTTTTGTGCTATTTTAGAACATGGATGTTTCTAATATTGTTGGTGAGTACCAGGATACTTTTTTAAAAAAAGAATGCTTCAATTAATTGCTTCAAATTTTGCATTTCCATTTCCTTTTACTCTTAAATAATGCATTTTTAAACGTTTCTTGTTCTATGAAATTCGTTAAAGGAACAAAGTTTTTTGGAATAATGGAAGTTATTAGCACAAAATAAATTTATATTCATTATTGATGAATTTTAATATTTATTCTATAATTTTATAATTATTATTACATTATATTGATATTAATTATTGATTGATATTGTTTATTTTGAATATATTCTTATATTCCTTATTTGAAATATATTTCAATATGTTTCAAAGAAGTTAATTAAAATTATTTTCCGGACGATTTGTTACATCTAGACCGCCATCTGGGAGCGATGTTTGGCGTGTAGCACTCCGATATCAAATTAGTTCCTAATAGGGATTGCAATATCGGACCCAAAGCTCAAAACCTGTATACTTTTTAGATCTTAACACCGGGATACCGGTTCTAATACCGGTAGTAGAAATGTTAGAAAAAGAAAGAAAACAGTGTTTCTTTGTTTTATATTTGCCAGTTTTATTAGTGTAAATATCACATTTTCTTGTAACTTATAAATTATAACAGTATATGAAGAATCACAAAAAGCCAATAACTAAAATTATTTATTTAAATCACAAAAAAGTGTAAATATCTGTGGTACTATTACAAACTTTTGTATTGTGACCTTAAAAAACACAATGCATCAATTGCACTGTCATTAAGCCTGGAACGTAATTTTGAGCAATTTCATCCAAAAATTATCTCCCCCCCCAAATAATCTAAAATTTCTCATGGCTTAGGCTTAGAAACGGTGCTTAAATTTCTATCTTCATCGCAATTAGATTCTTTCCTCTTTAACAAATTTTCATCATGTTTTGTTTTTAAATGTGTATGGAGTCCACTTGTCCTCCCCGTCCCCCTCCATTCACTTTAATAACTCTTGAACATTTTTTACATTGTGCCACCATATTCTTTTCATTATGTAAATAATGAAACCAAACCGAGGTATTATCAACTGATTTTTTTTGTTCCTTAAAGAAATTCTTATTCATTATTATGGGTTATTATTTATGAGTGCATATATATATGTCAGGATTGAAAAGATTAGCTTCAAAATTAAGTGAGTAATAAATAAAAATAGAGCGAACTCTTAGCCATCGCGTAAGGATTTGTGGGTAAATAAGCCCATTTAAAGGTGGAGCGAGTGCTGACGAAGAAGTACGCATACTCGAAAAGGCTTAGCTGGCGACTCCTCGTTGAATTACTGTCTATTGTTCTACTCGGTTGCGCGCCAAAGGGCCGCCATGTTGGATTTTATATGATTGAAGCAGAATAAAGAAGTATTTTTTAGAGATGATGCCCTCATTTAACCAGCAGTCCTGGGGCCTGTCATATATATATAAAATATTTCGAGCTGAAAAGTATAACATAAAAATACATTGCGGATAATAAACTCGCCAATTAAAAAAAATATCAAAATATTACGCATTTTCTTCACAATTACAACCTTGTTTACACAGATATGAATATCAGACTACGAATCTTTAGCGTGTGCAGTGTCGCTCTGAGCTGTAATAGGATAGTTTTGGCCCTTCCCTCGGATGATTCACATATTTTATCACTTCTCTTCATTTAACGTTGCAACTTGATTATACGATGCAATTTCACAGTCTTTAATTTCGCCCGTTAGGGAGACACAAATACAAAAACGTATACTACTTTGTTATGGTGGCGATAGCTGAACATATAGTGGAGATAATTTTAAAAAATCCTAGTAAATTTAAAAAAAAAACGGTATTTAAACTTGTGAATACCTGCATCACAAAATTGTACAAATGGCTCAAAATGTCGGCATTCGGTATCCCGGTATACCTAGCTCCTAATTTTGTTCTGAACTTTTCAACTGAAGATATTTCTTATTTTATATATAGCAGATAAAACTTTAATATATTAAGACTATTTTGAATTAACCGAAATACATAAATTCTCATTTGAATTGAACTCAATGGGCAGCTCCAAAACGTTGCGATTAATCAGCCAATAATATTTTCAATATTCTAAAGATAAGTTGGTACTTACGTATTATACCATTGACTAATATTTCGCCATAAAAAAAACAACCATCACCAAAATTAAAAATTCACCAGATGCTGTCACTATTTGCAAGCAAGATAGTTTTTGTACATGTGGGAATATCGAGCCATTTGATGAGACTTCTCTTTTCATTTGACAAGTTGGTAGATGGTGCAATACGTAAGTACTCATAAATTAAAACATGATTGCCTCCATTTATTAATAAAGTCGGTTGAGTTGTTGAATCGGCCACTTATCCCGCCAAGGGTTTTCTCGCTAAATGAATAAGTGCGCCCAATCTGGTAACCCTTTTGATTTTTGTATCAGTGAGGGATAAGTCGGATTATGGTGTGGTAGGGTTGCTACTCCAAAACACAACATGCAAAAACACGCCAAATTAGCGATTTTTCAAATTTTGGCGGATCAGTGGCCGATTCAACAAGTAAAGTCTTGCTCATGCTCTCGTGTGCTTAGACTAAATTGCGGAATAATTCCTTCAGGCAGATGTCAGATCCGTTGCTGAACATTTTGAATGAATTCTGGATGGCACACCCCGATAGGATAATTTTTATTGCTTAAGGACATTGCAATTGGGACACAATTCTCAAAAAACATACCCTTTCCAGTATTCTTTCGTTGTTTTGAGGAGTCGAAACGTGTCTCAGGCTTCTCCGTATCCCTGAATTCACCGTGTTTTCGTGAACGACTTTCAGAAAGCCGAAACAACAGACGAAGATAAAAACAACAAGAATTATAACACCAGTTATCAGATTCCACCTAAAATAAAAAACAATATTAGAAACTGGAATTGCTACGAATGCAAGCAAAATACAAGATACATATTTAAATACAAAATCTAGGAGAAAAGGGAATTATAAGCCTAATCTAATATTTTGATTAACTAATATGGCTCTCAAAAATACAAATGCATGCACAAAAAAAGACGCATTTTTGCAGAAAATATGCATATTAATTTCGATTGTTAATTAAAAATTCAGAAATATTCCTATGATGCGGAGGGGTTCAAAAGTTCCATAGACACACAAAAAAACTTAATCGAAATCCAACCAATTGGCTTATGAGAGCGCGGTTTGG
Source organism: Trichonephila clavata (assembly GCA_019973975.1). NCBI lineage: Eukaryota > Metazoa > Arthropoda > Arachnida > Araneae > Nephilidae > Trichonephila > Trichonephila clavata. The sequence continues at coordinate 21,097 of BMAO01039418.1, read as the reverse complement.
ATCAAAATAAGAGTTTTTCACTGTTAAAAAGTGTTTTTTACAAAATTAAAAAAGTTTTGGAATTCGTTCATAGATGGTGCTGTTTTGTAGTGAGTGTTTATTGCCGTCTTTTCTATGAAGCGACGGACTTAGTAATTTTGAACCATGGTCAAGTGACGAGGAAAACACCTGAGCTGGCACCCCGAGTAAAGAAGGACTTTGAATCTCGATAGATTTAATGGGTGCCGTTTCAATAAAAAAATTATAAAAAATTCAGTACTTTTATTCTGTAAGGACAGTTTTAGTTGAGATTTCCCTCACTAGAGGGCTGCACAAGTCAGCCGAACATTGCCTATTAGATCAGTCAGGAGAATCCTAATTATTAATTATAATTTAAAAATAGCATGATAAAAAATATCTTTATCAACTTTCTACTTTATCAATTTATATTTTTTGTATTTTTATATATTAATAACTTGAATTGTAATGTGTTAACTGTAATAAGCAGAGCATGGTGTAAAAAACGTGAATTCCACACTCCTCCTCTGGGCTACTGACTGCTGATTTTTTTTGTTGAGAGTTCCAGAAATAAACTTGGAAGAAATGTGTGGATTGGTTGTCGTCTGATAATGCTTTAAAATTCAAAGCAACCTTCATTCAAAATGAAATTAAATATTATTCAACTATCGAGATAAAAAATAAGTGAACCGGTAAACAAGAATGATTCTATAGAAGGAAAACAACAGTTATGAAAAACCAACTACTTCTTTTAAATATAGCATGAAGAGAGATAAAGAAGCAAGCGATACGATTGAACATTAACCGGTATCAAACGATCATTTTAGATTATCACGGAGAATAGTTTCCACGGATTTATCGAATATTTCCGAATCGAAGTTTATCCTTGTATAATTTATAAGTGCTTTTTTAGTTTTGAAATTAAATATTATTCAACTATATCGAGATAAAATAAGTGAACCGGTAGGCAAGAATGATTCTATAGAAGGAAAACAAGTTATATGTTTAACCAACTATTTCTTTAAATATAGCATGAAGAGAGAGAAAGAAGCAAGCGATACGATTAAACATTAACCGGTATCAAAGGATCATTTTAGATTATCACGGAAAATAGTTTCCACGGGATTTATCGAATATTTCCGAATAGAAGTTTATCCTTGTATAAACTATAAGTGCTTTTTTAGTTTTCTTTAAAAAAAGTTCAAAACCTTTATAAAAGTTAAATTGAAAATAAAAGAATAATTTTCTTAATTTTTTTTAAATGTATTATGTTTTTATAGCCATTATCATGCACTGTCATCCACTTCTGAGATATAGTCCAAATTTAAAGTCTCTAGCTCATCGAAAAGATAGTTTAAAATCGATTACAAAATTCCACCCAGACAGACAAGAAAGCGAGTTAATAAAAACATGGTAAAAAGTCCTGTAATTCTTCAAACATTTCGCATTGAAAGCGCAATTATGTCTCTGGGAACCCTATCTAAAGTTACACATTTTTTGAAGTTTACTCCTTAAGAATCGATTCTCATATAAAGCCCCCGGAATAGAAATATAAGTGAAATTTGTACAAGCGTTAACAAAAAAGGCGTTAGGCTATATTTTGCGCATGCGCCAAGTTGCTGTCGAAAGGAAGGACTATTCTTTTTCTTTTTTAAAATTACGATCATTCTTTTCATACAGAAATAAGATAAAAATAATTACAGAATCGGAAAGTTCACTTATTTCATCACGATACGGTATAATTTTTTTTTACAAATAACGAAATTTTGGATTTTTTACGATTTTTTTCTAAAATGAGTCAATATAGATGCGTTTTTATAAAAAGAGTTTTTTAATCGTTCTGTATGAATTTCTTATTGTTGTAATGATTTGAAATTCTGTACTAAAAAGTGCATACTTTGTTCTTTCTGAATCAGTGATTTAAGGTATAAAATGCCAAAAGCTTTTTTTCTTGCGATATTTCAAAAAATACTCAAAATTTTAACTACACATTTAATAACTTTGTTATTTATAAAAATAATCGCACAAAACTTTTTTCCAAGTGCCAAACGTTGTTTTCCGTGTTTTGTTCAAATATTGAAAAAGTTGCTTAAAAATTACGGATTTTAAAAGTTTGTGTTTTCCGACTAATACCCTTTTTACAAAAAATCATTTGATTTTATTTCTTGCATTTTTTGTTTAAAAATTACCGTTGTTTGTTATCTATGTGGGAAATTTGGAAAGTATATTTTATAAAAGTTAAGCTCTCGAAAAATTAAAACTTTAAAAAATTCACAAACTATATTTACTAGTACATTTACCCCCCCCCCCCTCTTTTTTATCGTAACTGGCGTCCAAAATCGGTTTTCAAGTCAAGCGATACTTCATGCCTTAGCTCTTTCGACAAAGTTGATTATAACAATTGAAAATCATCAAATTTGGTGATATGTATTAATACTGTTTTGGTGCGTTGAATAGCAAATTAACGAAGCATGATTATCAAAAATAATTTTTATTTCAACAACTCTACCAATATACTCCGTTAGAATATTTTCTTTGTAGCGTTATCTTCATAAGTCAGTAACAGCCTCCGGACAGAGGTCATTGAGTTTATCAGGCTTTCTACTGTTCCTCTTATTACAATTGATCAAATTATGATCAATAAAATGAATGGAGGGGATATGATTCTCTTTTCTCTCAACTTCCAAAGTCTCCGGGCACAATATTGTGCAAAAAGCACACAGTTTGATGTTATCAGAAACAGGGCTTTGCAATGAGGAATTTATTGAAATTGAAAATTTTAAGCGCAAAATACAGAATAGACGATCAAGTATTAATCGTGGGGGAGGGGGTTGCCATCTATCAAAACGTGCGCGATTCATAACGTAAGTTTTTTGGCAATCAATGATTTTGGGAGAAGAAATACCCGTACATTAATCAAACTAAATCTAATTTGTGAGATATGTTCCGCGAGATGCACTTTACCTAACGGTAAACCCATTGTTGTCGTCACATTTTATATTTACGTCAATCAGAATGTTGCTGACATTACAGATTATATCCACGAGACATTATTAGCATATACAGAAGGTGGTTCTAAACTACTGAAGAAACAGTATCATGTACTTCCACTCATACTTGGTGACGATTTCAATATTGATTTCGATAAGCGGGTAAGTGAATATTAACGTCGCACTGCTCAGCTACACGAAGGCTTTTGGCTTAGAGGACCTCGTATAATTTTGGCGCACCCCCTCTCCTAACTACCACACCACAACAAATTGATTTCGATAAAGGTGAAGGATTGAGATTAGCACAATTTTTCAAATCAGAGCTTAATTTGGATTTTGTTTCTGTTAGAGCACTGGGGAAGACTAGGTATGGTACAACCATTGATGCGATGTTTTCACGATTTGTAAATCAAGTATCTACCAACGTTCAAGTATCATACTTAAATTACCACTAGCCTCTGGTGACAGGGATCAATAATGGCGAGAGAATGTAATTAATACTCACAGTAATATTAATAGTGAAGTAAATAAACCTTCTTACTAATGTACTATGAGTAACATTTATGTAACATAATTGACGTATATATGTATGTATATATCTGGGTGGTACTTTTATTTTCTATGAATTTTAAAACAAAATATAGAGTTTTAAATGTGTATATATAGTATTAATGCTATTTTATCAAAACTTAATAATTTTATGCGTTTCTGTTATTGTCCATAGCCCGGGATTATGTGTTGGAATAATCACGTGGTAAGTCTTTATCTAATAGTTTTAACTTTAAATAATAGTTAAACTCCTCTAGAAATTTCTTGCTTTACCTATGGCCCAGAGTATTGGCAAATTCAGGTGAAGGTTGGCTGACCGAAGAACATTGTTTAAATCTGCAATCCTGGTTCCTAAGGCCAGGAGTTTGCTCTAGTATTTCTGTGGCTAAATCTATTCTATCGTGACTATAGTTATCTTAGGTATATAACTATTTTTTGTATATTTTTGTAATATATATAATTTTATCGAATCGTTATGAAAAATGAATTCGAATAAAGAAAATATATGCATGGTTTCAGTGTTAAGAAATGCGTTTATTTACTCCATTTGCCTACTATATAATCAAAGACAACCTTACTTAAGGAGTAAACTCCAGTCGTGCGTCGGAGCCGAAACACAAATTTTTTCTACTATATATAATTTCTCTTTTACATAATCTATGCTAATTTACTTTTTGTAATATTTTTTGTTTGGATAACGGGTGGGAAAGGAAATTCGCATACAACAATCCACAGGCAGCGACATACATTCGAGTAAGACTACCTTTCCTCCCCACCTCTCCTCTCATGCAATGTTTTAAGTATTTTTGTTCAAACCAGACCGTTGTACAAGGGTGATTTTGGTTTATTCAATACTAGCTTTTTCCCGTGGCTTCGCTCACATTGATGTCTTTAAATAACTCTCAGAGTCATAATCATAAGAAAGTAAATAAAATGATATATTTTTTTATTGCTTGACTGGGACCATTGAAATTTAAATATTATAAAATTGATCTTAATTTAAAAAATTGTGAAAACATACTTTGTTATAATTAACAACAAAAGTGCACACAATAACTTAAGCCATTAATAATTTAAAAAGTTGAAAGTATCTAAGTTTAATAAATAATTCCTCTTTAAAAGAGCTCAAAACAAATATTATTCTAAGATGCTACTGTGTATTGTATTACATGTTCTCCCTTCAGGTACAAATATGTGAAGATTTCGGGCATTGGATAAACGCGAACAGGATACATATAGTTGGCCATAAGAGAAAAGCATGGCTTCTCCAAATGCACCCCTGCTACCTGAAATGTTTGCTCTTGCGCTTTTTTAATAGTAACAGCAAAACTGAGGTTGTTTGGAAATTGAACTCGTTTGAATTGAAACAGTAGGTCTGTGGGGATAATTGGAGTTCGATATATGATAACATTTTCCTCTTTCCCGGCACCTGTTAAAATAGTGGCACCAAGTGTATTCTGCATCAATTTTGTGATCCGAAGTCTCGTTCCATTACATAGTCGAGGAGCATCTAGATCAATTTAAATTTTGTTGCAAGCCTGGGTAAACTTGAGCAATAAGATCTACATCACATTTACTACTTAATTACAAAATTCTCTGGCAATTAAAATATAACCTTCAACATCGGCGTCCAAACATCCATCACCGATTTTCAAAAGCTTCTTTGCATAATGTCGCAAATCTACGTCATTATGAAGATTCACTCTCATATTCGTTTTTAGACGAAAATTTTCAACTTTCTCCCATAAGCTTGATGATTTAATACAGGCTCAGATTTCATCTGCTGGTATATCCTTCTGGATTACTTTGAGAGTTTGCCGGACATCACCAGCCAATAAAACTACCATTCCTCCCATAATATATGTACTATCTCTTAAATCCTGATGAGTCCGATTTAACGCTTCTATAGCTTTCTTCTGAGACATCTAACTTTTATCCCACACTAAAAGCTTACATTGTCAAAGCATCCTGCCTCGAGAGCTATTTTTTCTGAAAATGCAGATGGGTGAATCTTCATGTGCAAAATTCAACGATAATTTTATAACGGAATGTGCAGTACGTCCACCGGTCAGTAGTGTCTCTTGTTAGAACGGAAAAAGCCACAGATACTGCTATCTTCTTTTTTCTGACTGACATAAAAAATAAGTTTAGCAAAAACGTTTTTCCTGTTCCTCCAGGGCCGTCGAGTAAAAGGAGTGCACCACTGCCGGATTCTATTTTACATGACACTTGATGGAAAACGTGACTTTGTTCTGGAGTTAATGGAGGAATTAATTCTGTTATCTGATGTTGCAATGCTATAAAATCGTAATCTAATTCTCAAGCAATTTCATTATCGATGTCTTTTTCGTCGACTCGTCGTGGACAAATCATTCCAAAATCATACAGCTTCTCTCTCTTCCCAACCATTATTTTCAATTATTACTATCGTTTCGTTGTAGATGTGTTCATTGAAAGTCATATCTGCATGCACTTGCTGCAGTCGTCGCAAAATATCTTCCGCCATGTACTATTTGTACTTATTCCAAAGGGTTGGAGGATTAGGAAATTCGCAAGAATATGAGTATTACGTAAATTTCCCTAATTTTATCCCGCGATTGGCATTGTACGGTATCCTTCATAGTAATATCTCCATATAAAATATCTAGGTTCAGTGTAAGTGAAAAATTTCGTGCAAAACATGGCCTTATAATGGAATTATTTTTTAAAAAAATAATAAACTCAAAGCAATTAAAGTAAATAAATTTTTAATATACCACAGAGATTTTACTATCACTCAGTTTTCTAAAACTTTATATCATTTCTCTCATTAAAAAGTGGGAGAAAATTTGTATTAAACTTTATGGGATTGACGAAATAAAGAAGTTTTTGGCCAACTGGGCGATATTTTTCAAAGTGTGAGTTTGGCATATAATAAATGTAACGTAATAAACGTTCGACATTTAAAAATTGCTTTTAGTAAAGATTTTAAATTACACTATGTGTCAGTGGTTAAAGTGTAGTGCAGGGGGTGTACTACAGTACTTGGCGATGTCAATATCTTTTGGTGACCGAATTTATTGCCAAGCTATTTCACTTAGCGATAGTTGTCCGGAAGCCAGAATGAATTCCTTGCCAAAATCCAAAGCCCCCCCCCCCATACTACACTTGAGTTCAGAAAAATGTAAATAAAGGAAAAATCTGATTAAAACTAACCGTAAAAGAAACTTTGTTACTTGAATTGCTTTTTGCTTATGAAGCTCTCATTTATTATTTTTAAAATTGCATTCGAAACAGCTGATATACTTAATTGAGCAGTGAGTTACCTATCATAAAAAAAATTTATGACACGTGTCAGCGTATTATGTGCACGTTACATTATATGTCATGGAGAGCAATGGTCACCAGTAACAAATTAAATGACTTCATTAGTTCTGTTTGGCTTTCAATTTGGCGTTCAGTTTGACGTTTACCTGTATAGTTTCAGTTCCCGTAAGAATACGGGAATAAAATATACCCTGTTACTCTCTGATAATGTAGCTTTCCATTTTGGTGAAAGAATTTTTAAAATCGATTTTGTGGTTTAGGCGTGAAAGCGTAACAAACAAACTTACATTCACATTTATAATATTAGGATTAGGATAAACGTCTTCCTTCAACGGTTTTTCTTTTCAGAGTTTTCATTACAAATTACTTTAAACTTACTCTAATCAAAAATAACATTTTCAATAAATATTTGATATTTTTATACTGGCGTTCACAATGATTGGCTGGTTTAAATATTTTGGGCACCGAATTCTAAGAGATATTATTCTAAACATAAAGGCATTCTTGGAAAGCATTTTGTTCTTCCGAGTTCTCACCTACGTTTTGTTCGAATTTGGAAATATTTGAGGAAAAATATATACGGCACGATAATCCTACATTCTCTGTAAGATACATTTTGGTGCAATATCTTCACAATTGTAGTCCTTAACCCAGAACTACACCAATAAAACTAGGTTTTCTTTTCATTTGGAGAAATTTAGTCTTTATTGGCATCTCATTCATAAGACAATATTAGAATTCTTTCATATTACTTATATTTCCTGCTTTTTGTGCTCAATTTCAAATGTATTGACCAAAGACTGTTGTTTCAATTATTGATACAGTTGTCATTTGAATCGTTTATTTCTTATTCAAATGCTTTGATAAATTGTTTCAACAAAACTTAACTAGTGTATTTAGTTTGCTGTTTGATATAGATAAGATGTTAAGTGAGAGCCATTGGCGACGGAATTCTTAACTTTGAAACATCGTCAAGTGGTGAGGACGATACGTGGAGTTGGCACCTTATTTTCCTATCTTCTAATACCACGTCAACACATTGGCGTAACGAACAGTTTTAGGTTTGCCCTGCAAAGTCGGGTTTTTGGCGCCAAGCCGTATTTTACAAAGGCTGCGTACTTTGTGTAAGTCAGGCTTTATGCCTCCCGCGATGTGGAGGTTGCGGGGGGTGTACGTTATGCCACTGTGTCAACGTGAGGACTTAGAGCAACGACAGAAGATTTAACGTGCATCAGTCGCTCATATATCGGAACTAGTTTGATATCACGGGGCATGGTGCCAAACGCTGTTTGGCGCGATAGAGAATCAAGCCAAGCAGCGCATGCCGTTGGAATGAAATCCAAGATGGCGGCCTAGCGGTATGACCAGTCAAGAAAATAATTTCAAAGAACTGTTTTGTTATACATTAAAATCAATTTCAAAGGAAGAATTTAGGAATAGATTGTGACTAACCAAGATAAATAAATAATGAATATCAATATAATAAAAAAATCCTATTTACTAATAGTAATATTATGCAGTATACAAGAATTTTATAATTTATTTTTATAGCAATTATTTTTTATATTTATATAATATTAAATGGTAATGATTAGATATTCATATAGTATTATTTTATATAATAATCATATAATATAATTTAATAGTTTTATAAAAAAGAATAAGCATCGTATTGTAATATAAGAATCATACATATATGAGAATGCTCATTTAACATAATTATAAATAACAAAATAATAATTAGAAATAAATAACAATAAAAATAAATAACAATACTTAGAAATAAATAACAATTATAAATAACAAATATGTAATAATATTTATAAAGTAACAATTATTGCAAATAGCGAATATTATACGATTAATACACATAATAATAATTGTTTTTTATATTATATTAATAAAATAATTATATAATATATATTAAAATTAACAAGAATAGCAATTAAAAAGTACTGAAAACTTGCTATGTTCCAAAAACTACAAGTTTCTTCAACAAATTTCATCAAACAAGAAACGTTAAAAAAACATTTTTAAAAAATAAAATGAATTGAAAATAAACGATTTATAGCAATAATTAAAAATACAACACTCCTCCTTTAAAAAAAATATCCTAGTTCTCACCAATGATATTAGAAATATCCATGTTCGAAAATATCATTAAATAAAACAGAAGATTGAAATATAGTTTGATTCAGAAAATAAATCGAATTAAAATCATTTGAAATTAATAGGATTACCACGGGAACAGAACCAATAAAAATTATTTCTAATATACGTTGTCTCCATGGTAACCACATCACCAGATGATAAAAAAAATCAAGGTAACCATATTGTAATGTTATCGCCCATCTTGGCGAATATAAACAACTTGGCGCCTGCCCCGTGATATCAAACTAGCACCTTCAGATGTTGCGGGATCCTGGAAGATACTAGTTTAGTTTCATTTGACGTGATTTATGAGCAATATTGATAGAACCTTATAGCTTAGCGGTCATTTAAGCGGCTATCGTAGCAGAAGTGGTTAAGGTTATGAATTAGCTTGAATTTTCTACTCAGTCATGAATTCAAGTCCTGGTATCACTGAAGACCTAACGTGTAATGAGGCTGATACACGTTTAATTTATCAAAGCTGGGTGATTAAACAATTCTGGAGTGGTCTTCTAGTTTTGAGGCATGGTCAAGTGCCGAAGTCCGTTGTGCAAATAGTTTTCGTGTGTCATAGTATGTTAATAAAAAATCAATAGCAGTAACTTCATACAAGAAAAATTACCCTCTTATAACTAGGAATAGAATGAAACAAAATTTTCCTCAATCTCCAGCCCCATTTATAATTTTGACCTCTAACAGAAGTATGATTCAATATAATGCTCCATCAGTTAACTAATATAAGTAACAATTTGAGTCTCTATCCGAGGTTTCTTTAAGAACGGTAAAAATTATAGATTCCATTTGATAGTTCACAATTAACATTTTGGATTATTTATAATCTAGGTGGTTTTTTTTTCTATGTCTCAGAATATTATTTCTCTCTTCTAAAACACATGAATTTGGGTCCTTTCTTTAGAACACGAATACTTGGATTTTGTTAAACAACTAAACATTAAAAAACTGAAAGTAAATAAACATTTAAAAACAACAGTGCCATTGTCTCGTTCTATTCTTTTATTATTCTTTTGTGCACAAAGCAAAACTGTTGCCACTCACAACAATACAATGATTTTTAATCATTATCAGAAATAAAATATGCAAGATAACGTCACAGTTTTGGGATTACTTCAGATTTGTGGATTTCAAGCATGCAACAGATTTAAAAATGCGTACTGCTTGACCCGTTTTGTGAAAAACCACCGAATGAAGTTTTTTCAAAACATTTCGATGTGTAATACTGAATGTTCAGAGCTATTTTTTTTCCAAATTTCGTCCGCTTTTAGATTACTAAAACGAATCGAACCTATAAGGTTTTTAAATAATTGATAAAATAATCCAGGACAAGATTTTGTTTTAAAAAATTGCTTTTCAAAATACTTCGTATATCAATAAATAGAAGATCATGAGAGTGTTATTCTCAAAGTCAACGAGAATACAATGTTGTGGGGCGTTTTCTTTTACGTTGAAAGATTATCAAATGCTTAATTACTGCAACGATTAGTAAAAAAAAATATGAAATGTCATTCAAGCACACAAAATTACGTTGCCTCGTATATTAAGTTTTATTGACAGATCTATTTCGTTTGCTAATTATTAACATCACATTTTAAAACAATACGAAGGCTATTTGACTGACCTCCTAATTTTGAGCCACGGTCAAGTGGTGAAGAGGACGCTTGAAGCACAGCACCTTAACCCTTTATCTACCGACGGTACTTATAAGTACCACTCTCTTTAAAGTTACATAGAACAACCATTTTTACGAATACTCGGACGATACTTATCAGAAATATTTTTTTAAATCCACTCTTTCAAGATATATGGTAGCACGGGTTTTATGATGAGTATTTTAGCGGGGAAGGTGAATAGTTTTACAGTAAAACTTTATAGTAGAAGTACCACTCTTTGAAGTTACATAAAATAACCATTTTTACGAATACTTGGACAATACTTAGCAGAAATATTCTTTTAAATCCACTCTTTCAAGATATATGGCAGCACGGGTTTTATGATGAGTATTTTAGCGGGGAAGGTGAATAGTTTTATAGTAGAAGTTGCGTTTTCAGCTGACATTTTGATCTGATTGCGAAGATTAATTACTTTTTCGGAACAAAAATGACAATGTCAAATTGCAAGTGTCTTATTTTTTATATGTTAAGGATGACCTTAGAAAACGATTTGACTATTTATTTTAAGAGAACAGTGCAAGTAATTAATTTTACAATTGAATAACTTTGTGGTACTTGTTGTTGTTTCTAATGCCACCTGTCTGACGGTGTCAGATCGAGGCACACGAAATTCATCATGGCAAGGGGCTAGGTGTACGCCTGTCGTTAGCTTTTAGCTTTGAGCACTGTGCAGGCCGATAGCATACTGGGTGATAGAGCAAGAACTTGGATCTTTTCCCGTCAGTGTGGGTATTGTGTTGTGGAGTCATCACTATAGTGCAATAGACTTACGCTTTTTTTTTGGCATTTCTTCTAGCTTAACTCATTTATTTTACTTTTTAATTGTTTTATTTTAACGTTTTCAAAAAATTTTGAACTTTGAGTCTGAGCTTGTTTTTTGCCGCACAATTAAATATCTATTCTTATTTCAAAAATTACCAACGTTTTAATTTTCTTATGTGTAGCTGAGATTTAACAATGAGATTTTCAAGGTATTATTATTATTTCCTTTTCTTAGAATGTCTGGAAAAAAAGAAACTCTGCCTCCAAGAGGCTTTAGATTTATTACAGAACCTTCTATTTGAAATCAATGTACTAACAGGATTTTTCAGATGAAAAAGTCCCAACAAATTATCTGCTGGAATTTTGGTTAGATTCTTAAGATGGACGATCAAGAGACGGAACTTAAGGTGCAGTAGTTCTTGTTAAGAAAATGCAGCTCTTTGAAAAACATTCAATCGAAACCTCACCCAAAATGCACAACATGTAATCAACTTCAGGGTATTAATGAAAAAAAACTTTCTCTCGAGTATCATCAAATTAAGTTTGTGTAAAAAAGTAAATATATAAATTTTAAAACATTAATAATCTTTAAAAATAAATATTTTGCGCTGTAAAATATTAGTGTTCTTTGGTTATTTAGCATTTTTAAGTGTTAAAACTGAGTTAAAAAAGCCATTTGATTCAAAGTCAATCAGTGTTAACTTGTACCTTAAAATGACAGAGTTATACAACGATAATGCCTTTAGTTATAAATGAGATGTATATACAGTGGACCACAAAAATGTTCGTACATCTGCAATTTTCTATAAAATTTCATGTTTTCGACTAATAAAAATTAATGTATTGGAATTGTAATTTTTTTTATGATATCTTCAACTTGTTCTTAATAGAATAACATAACCAATTTTTAAAACAACTACTATTTTTAAAAATTAATAATCAAAAATCCACTAAAAAATTACGCCCCAAAAGTCTTTGTACACTTCAAAAAAAGCTGTTGAGAGCAATAAAAGATATCCTACTAAGTAAAAAACTAAGAAACAAGTATAATATTTAAAGCTACGTTGAAATTTGTTTGAAGTTTACGAAGACTTTTGTGGCGTAATTTTTAGAAGCTTTTTAATTTTTCAAAATAATAGCTATATTATGTTTTAAAAATTATGTTATTCCATTAAGAACAAGTTGCAGATATCAAAAAAATTACAACTCCGATATATTGATTTTAATTAGTCGAAAACATGAAATTTTATGGGAAATTGCAGGTGTGCGAACACTTTTGTGGTCCACTGTATATTCTTATTTGCTTCATTAAACTCAATTGAAATTATTTGAAAGAAAATTAAATTCATTCATAAATGAATACGTATAAGATTTAAAATTGTGTTATCCAAAATTCTTTTGAGAATCAAATGATCTATTTTAAATAGAGGATACAATAAGATTTATATATGAATTTCTGGATAAATGTTAAATATGAAATACTTTTTCAGAGAAAAGCATTTCATATTTAACTTTATATTCTTCGTAAAGGAAATTTCATATTGATACGTCTCATTTAATTAGTATAACTATGGAGATATAAATTACAATTTATGAGCATAAAAATTTGGTGCAAATTATGAATTGAAATTGCTTATAAATATTTTATTAAAGTTTGAATTACAAAACAAAACTTATTTAAAATATAGTCTAAATAATGTTTCATGAAATACAAAACCTTAAAAATATTATATAATTGTAATTGTTGGGCTAATTCAATTATAAATATTTGAAGAATTGTCAAGCATGACATTGGATTAAAATGCTGTGTTGTACTATAAAGCAAAAAGTTACCTAAAACATTTAAATTTCTTTTTTACATGTCAAAAACTCTGAATTGACAGTATAATTAAGAAAATAAAAGGACTACTCACATCATCTTGAAGCACTCTTACTTGATCCAACAATTTCTCAGCTTAATGCATGGCTTGCTTCATGCAGAACAAATTAATTTAAAATTAAAATGAGAATTGATATCACATATCTAAGCAATTCGCCAATTGGTATAAAATTATTACTTACTACGTTTTTTTAAAAAAAATTAAGTTTTTCCTTTATTGAATTAAATGTGATAGTCAATTATTCCATGTAATGCATAAAAAATAAAAATGAAACATTATGACAGTACACACAACCATCAGAATTGGTTGAATTGAAATTTTACAACAAACTTGGGTTTGTTCACCTGTAAAATTTTAAACGAATATTTCACAATGATTGATTGACTTTGATTTAATTTACGTCGCACTCAAAAGTAACAGAAGGATGTGGCCGCAGTAGCCTAGGGGTCAAGATAAAGGACGAGGCCAACGTGTTATTTCAAGCCTCATTAAGACCCTGGGGGGTGATGCCATTAAATCTGTCGAGGCTCTAACATCTTCCCATTGGTGTGGTGTGGAAGTTGAGAAAGCCGGAGGTGTACCAGCTCAGGTGTCGTCCTCGTCACTTGACCATGGTTCAAAATTACGCGGTCTGTTACCAAAAGCACTGGAATAGCTGAATAGTGTGACGTTAATATTCCCTCAACAGAAGGCTGTGGATGAAAGATCTCGTAATTTAGAACCATGGTTAAGTATCCTGGATGACATCTCTGAGCTGGTACCACTCTTTAGACTTTTTCCACATCCCGCCAATGGATGGATTATGTGTCGCGACTGATTTAACGTGCATCAATACCACACGGTGGGTCAATAGAGGCACTAAGTTTCAAACCCGGGACTCAATAAAGCCAGCCACGAGTTTACGACATGACCACTCAGCTACCTCTGCGAGAAATGTACGGGTGAGTGAATATTAACGTTAGACTATTCTACGTTACTACCTTTTGGCGACAGACCTTCCAATTTTGAACCATGGTCAAGTGACGAGTACGGTACCTGAGCTGACATCCCTCCCTAACTTGCACACCCCACCAACGGGAGGACATTTGAGCTTCGACAGATTTAACGTGCATCGCTCCCTAAGTGGTGGATCTTCAGCGGAACTAGGCTCGAACTCATGACAAGCCGACCACGAGTCCTTTACCTTGACCACTGAGCTACCACGGCCACCAGAAATGTACGGAATATTTATGTTTGAGTGAATTTTCATTATTGTTGGCTTTGGAAGGACGTTATTATAATATGATACAGTATTTTTAAATTCATAAAAGTTGTTTTTTATTTTGAATGAAGTAAACATTTAAAGAAATCTAGGAAAAGTCATGTTAAATAATAGAATCTGCAAACGTTTTTTTAGAACTATTTTTCTGAAAAATATTTTGGTTCAGTTGCTTGTGGTAACCTTATCCAAAATGGATAACATAAATTCGAAATTCTTTTTCTCAGAAGCTTAATTTTTTTATTTTATCAGAACATGTGTCAAGCTAGTATGCAATGAAATTAATAAGACTAATCAACTACTTGATTGTCTTCGTTGAAGTCAGGAATCTTACTCAAATGAAGCAAAGTTTTAAATTTTATAACGCTTTTGTTTCTTATGACTTGTATGAGCGAGTGTTTATTAGTGTCGAACTTTAAAGCAACGCGAGGGCTGTTGCAGACAGACCTCATAATTTTGAGCTTCGGTCAAGTGACGAGGATGCCATATGAGATGACACCACACCAATGTTAGAACTTTGAGCCATGACAGATTTAACGTGTATAAGTCCCTCTACACGGTGGGTCTTCAATGGCATCAGGGTGCAATCATAATTCGACAACGCCTGGCAATTTTTAGGCTATGCTGGCCACAAGATTTGGCGACATTGATAAGTTTCTTATGCACCCCAAATGGATGATAATAAAAGGACGAGCACATCACCTGAACTAACACCTACTCTCTAAGCCTCTGTTTCACGCCGATGTAAGCAGAGGCCTATCTAACATGAATCAGTCCTTCTAAGTGAGTGAGAGAGTGAGAGAATATTAACGTCGCACTGATTAGCAACACGAGGGCTTTTGGCGACGGTCCGCGTAATTTTGAACCATGGTCAAGTGACGCGGACGACACCTGAGCTGGCACCCCTCTCCTAACAGTCCTTCTAAGCGTTGGGTCTTAAGTGGCATATGGATTCGAATCTACAACTGGATAGAAACAACGCTGACCACAAATGCTGCCAAGAAAGAGAATCTAGAATTTGTGTTGTATCATTTTAGACAAAGTTATAATAAGTAACAGAACCGACATATTTTTCTTAATAGTAATTAACAAGGTTTTTTTTTCAAAGCTTAGATTTCTCTAAATGTTCATTCTATTCAAAATGGAAAACGACATTTATGAATTAAAAAAATACTCTGAATCATATTATAATAATGCTCATCCAAAATCAATAATAAAGAAAATTCAAGGAAATGCAAGTGTTTCAAACATTTCTGAATCTGGTATTCAAAGGGTTATGGTTGCGAATTCGTGACCGGCTTTATCGAGTCGCGAGTGTAAAACCTAGTCCTCTAAGGACCTGTCGTGTAAAAGGGCCGATGCACTTTAAATCTGTCGAGGCTCAAAGTCCTCCCATTGTCGTGTCATGGAAGTTTGGAGAAGTGGTGCCAACTCAAATGTGTTGTTGTTGCTTATCTCCATGTCTAGCCAAGCTAGACAAGTCCATGATCTCATTCACTCTCAAAAAGTCCAACACCATTAGAGGATCTTCACACAGATCTTGTTTTGTAAGCCCCAGGCAGTCAAGAACGTGTTCTGAAGATGCCTGGTAGGCAGAACAACTAACACAAACCGGAAAAACTTTGTTTTCATCTTTAAAAGTCAAAGTTTGGAGGTAACCACTCCGGAAACGAGTTAGAATAGTTTTTTCCTGCCTGCTGCATTGAAGGGAAAGAGAACCACCAGGGAGTTTAGCTTCATACCAGTGATGAGCAGGAGGAATAGTTGATTGCTTGTTGTTGATGTAGGTGGAGAGCAGTTCTGAGTAGGTGAGAGGGGCCGAGTTCCTAGTGGGTTGAGCTGCACCATGTTTTGCTAGGGCATCAGCAGTCTCATTGCCCTCGATGTTAGCGTGCGAAGGAACCCATTGTAGATGGATCTCGCGAGAAGATTAAAGACGTTTTAGTTTCTCCAATATAGCCACTCCCGTGTTATCACCTTCCTTATACCAGTTAGAAAAATGTTGGATGGCACTACGACTGTCAGATAATATCCAGATGCTGTTCGAACCAGGAATCGAGAGTGCCTCTTTAAGGCCTGTATCAATAGCAATGAGTTCACTGCTAAAGACAGAGATGTAATCACTCAGATATAATCCTCGTCACCTGATCGTAGTTCAAACTTAGTTATATAGTTTTAGATCGATTCAAAGGCCGACGTGAACTAAATCAATCAATCCAATCATTTCTATTTGCATCTGTAAAATAGGAAGTGGGTTCCTATTTTCTTAGTTTCATAAATACCTAAAAATATAAATAAAATGGGTTGAAGAGTCAAGTAGTCACGGCCAGCATTGTCTTTGTCGAGTCGCAGGTTCATGTTTTGTTTATCGGCTCGTTGTGTACGTATATTAATTCTTTTTGGGCTCAAAGTCTTTGCGTCGGTTTGTCTAGAACCGGGGTGACCAATATTTTTGGGAAGAGTGCCACTATCTGATTAAAAAAAAAGCTATGGGTATGCCACTCCAATTTTTTCAACAAACAGGAAATATCAAAAAGGGACAAAATATTACTTATAGACTTATTGTGGCGGTATCTAAGTAAGCCAGTTACAGCCTCCGTACAGGAGTGATTACTTTTGTCTAGTGGTATGTTACGTGCTAACGAACCCATAGATCGCGGGTACTAATCCAGCACATTGCCGACCTAGGCTGCAAAAAAAAAAACCCGCAAAAGCCTTTTGATGTTTCGGGGCGCCATCTACCCGCAAGAAGAGCAAGCAAAGTCATCGAACTCACTCGACGCAGCAAAGTCGTCAGACTCACTTGACGCAATAATAACTACTCCCCAGCTCACCATAACAACAAAATATCTCGTTCGTTCACCGACTCACTGGTGGGGAGTACTGTTGTGGTATCTAAGTAAGCCAGTAACAGCCTCCGGACAGAAGTGATCACTTTGGTCTAGTGGTATGTTAGGTGTTTACGAACTCATGAAAATAGTACAGTTTTTTAATACAAGTCTAAATATTGGAAATATGAAAATAATGCAATAAATAAGACAAAAAAAAACAAAGTACAATTTACGTTTTATTGTTACTAAACTTTTTACAGGTTCGGATCAGTCAGGTTAAGTGTAAAATAATAATAAATTATAGTTTAAAAAACTAAAAAATACTCTTTTATAGTTAATCAAACTGAGTTGTAACTTCATCTTATTGTCACCAGATGCGGGATGGGATCTGAAAATGGGAAATCGTTAATCCTGATAATCCTAATCCGGATAATGGAACAAAATTATTAAATTATTGTATTGTCATCGGTCTTGAACAAGTGGTAAAATTTCGAATTAATCTGACCTTTTAAAGTGGGTAAAATGATTCCGTTACATACAAGTGAAGTTTATAAAAGGGTGTTAAAAATGAGTAACTTGAAACATTTAATTTTAAATAATTATTAAACAGTCAGAACTTGCTTAGTATGGATTTTGAATGCATAAGTTTACCAATTAATTTGTATTAGGATTAGTTTTTCTCTTGAAGATGCTAACAAAATTAGGTTGATTTAGGAGCATATCAGTTAATTGTGAGCGATTTTGAGACTTCATAATAGAAAATATTTGTTCACTAACATATGTTGATCAAAACCTACAGCAATATATGACAGCCAAATCGTGTAAATTTGAAAAATAGCTTGTTGGTACAAATTTACAAATTTTAATAGAAATCGGATCACCTTAAGTTCAAATAAGTTCCTTATATTTGCTTTTCAGTGTAATATGGTGCCGTTAGTCAATAATTATGGTTTGGATTTCAGGTGGGTAACAATTAACGTATTCCAGAGAAGTTGAAAAAGAATTTGTGTAAATATCGGTGTTTTTCAATTCCTATATTATAGCTCTCCGTCTCCTTATATATATCTTGTATTCAAATTTTTGATTGCTAATAAAATATTTTCTATTCTTCCATTCAAGTTCAAATACATTTTTTAAATTTGTAGTGGATGACACTTGATGTTAATGTATTTTTCAAATATTAATTCATTAATTAAAAATAAAAAAGTAACAAAAATAATAGACCAACAGAATATATAGGAAGGAAATTCACTCGCATTGCATATAATGTACGCACGGTAATATAATGAACTAGGGAAGGAAAAATAGAATCTTTTCCCTGTAATCTTAAATTTAAATTGTTTAAGTGTCCCATAATATCGGTAAGAAAAGCTAAATTTCACAGCCAATTTTCCTTCTAAAGAAGCAAACACTAACTGATCAGTTCATTATTTTCTTCTAGATTTTTAAAAACATGCCTCAAATTTCAAAATCTCGAGAATGCACTTCTTTTGGAAACCCAGCGTACACCAGCAATGAAGAAAATTCTTTACATGATAATACATTTTATATTGAAATTCAATTAAGCATGTTTTAAAAAAATTCATACTGAAATACACAAACTGAAACAATGTATATCGCTGCACCATTTTCAGTGGATCCCATCTCACGTCGAACTTTACGGCAATGAAATGGCGGGAAAAATAGCAAATGTGGGCTGTAATCTTCCAACTCCCTCTACTTCCACCTTTATCTCTCTCTCTCTCTATCTGGAATTATACTTGCCAACAAAATCTGAAAATTTGGAGGAATGGAGGGCGCCTCCCACTGATCATTGGTACGCAGGTAACAGATTCAGACTGACCCTAGCCCTCAAGTATGACAGATGCTCCCAGACTACACTCTCGTCTTGCTAGTGGTCACATCAAGTGCCTCTCTTTCTCAGGGAACAAGAAGATCTTCTCCATGTTTGCAAGGTGTCAAGATCACCAGGCTTCATCCGAACACATAATGCATTGCATGGATCTCACAAGCAAAGTATCTACACGGATCCCCTTCTTGTGCTGGACTTTTTGAGAGTCAACGATTTAATTGGGGCCGTGGGTAGCCTAGTGGTTAGATAATCGGACTCCAGACTGGAGGACCTGGGTTCGATGCCTGATGCCACTAAATACTCTCCGAGTACACACGCAGAACGTGCTCGTTAAGTCAGTGGGTCCGAAAGTCTTGTGGATGGTCGTAGCAGAAACCACAAGTGCATGTGGCTGGAGAATATTTCTCTCCCCTCCAGTTCCATGTCTAAATTGTGGAGGTGGAGATAGGTGGTGTCGCCATCTATTGTTAAGAAGTCCAACCTGTTTCAAAGGCTCTAGCAACTTGCATTCCAGCAACGACAACAACGATTTAATTAATCTTGTCTGACCTCTTCAGACCCTGGAGGATTAACAACAACAATAATAAACTTTGAGGAGGTTTTTTTTAATCTGAGACAAATACATTTCAATATAATTGTAAGAAAAAATGTTATTTATTTTAATCTATTCAGATCCTTTAATTTTTCAAATAGTCTTCATCGGTCATTGCTACAATTCCGTATTGCTACCCTGTGGCACGCGTGCCGCTGGTTGACCACTCCTGGTCTAGAATGACCCTGGTCAGCACCTCATTTTTCAATTTCAAATTACCATACTAGCGGTACAAACCCGATACATAAAAAGAGATACATATAAAGAAATGCGTACAGCATGCAAAGGATAAATTTCAAATTATTGTATTTTTGAATATAATTAACGAATTGAATGAACAATTGTTTATTATTATTACACCACTTAGAAGCAACATAGGGGCCCTTGGTAATGGATTTCACAATTTTGAATCACTTCAACAAACGAAATTAAAATGTATACCATTAAGGAAAAGCATAGGCACAATTTGATAATGGAATGAATCCCATATTTAGTATATTTGTAATTTTTGAAAAAACTATTCAGATTCTGATTGAAAAAAAAATTCAAAAAATCATTTGGGCTAGTGATTTTGGATTCCTAAATTTACAATGTTAGAGCTTACCCGATAACCGGAAGTAAATATTTTTGTTTTTCCTTAAGTAATGAAAATGGGAGGTAATGGGTATTAAGAGGAGTTTTTTTTTTACGTTTTATTTTTGATACACTTTATTGTAAAATATTTGTATTTGTGTATAGTTATGAGGAAAAAGGGTTTTACAAATACACTGAATATAATTCAAATAAATTCGATATTACTTTTAATAATAAGTTGTAAAAACTCCAAAATATATTCTGAGGTCAGAAATAAAGATTAAGATAAAAAAAAATTAGTTATTCTAAAAGTAAAATGAATATTTTAGAAGTAGAGTAATATACAAAAAAATGTTTGAGCATTGCATTAGAATTCAGTAATCAATCTTACGCTTTATCAGAACCTTATTGATAAAAGATTGATAACTTTTTTTGAAGAAGAAAAACGATTAAAAAACACACAAGGCTTATAAAATTACTTTTTATAACACATCACTCAATAAGTCCCGGGCCTAAATATAGATGGCGCTACCTTCTAACTTTTCTAAGCCTAACCTAGTAGTACTAACTTTCAAACGGTACGTGTCAAAATTTCGAGATAATATCTTGCTTAGTTATAAAGTTGCAGTGGTTTTTTGTGGCAACTGTTTGGAATCCATAGATGAAAA